>VNJW01008660.1:0-24590 GCA_008042615.1 Drosophila auraria | reverse complement strand
GGACCACTATATCCTATAGCTGCCATAGGAATGATGGCGAAATTAATGTACAAAAATTTTTAATTTCTCTGTTTTTCAACGAATATATATATATAAATTTCGAGATATAGTCGTTTTTTATAGTTCTAGAATTACGGTTTTAATTTCATTAGGATCGGACAACTATATCATATAGCTGCCATAGAAGGGATCGGTCGATTTATATGAAAATGTAAAATTCTACATGTAAAATGTAAAATTTACAAAATTTATATAATTTGACATTTTTTTTTACATAACCAAAATGGATCGATTTTCAATGATCCAATTGCAGACTGCAAGGGTATACAAACTTCGGTTTACCGAAGTTAGCTTTCTTTCTCGTTCATTTTAGCTTTTATTAAACGATCAACCAACATTATTATTGTTATATTATTATTATTACTTATTTTAATTTTCAAATCTCCAATATCTCAAAGAGAAGTCCGATTTCGCGCTTTAAAGCTACCCCGGCAACAATGAGCCACTGTTCCCGTTGCACGTGGCGTATGAGTAACATTCCCAATATTTTTTTCCTCCACTTTTTCATTGGTTTCCGCTGGCCGCAGCTTGGGCCTGGGTCAAAAGCGGCCCGTCACGTTTTCGCTTAGGCTGTGATGGTCCCGGGATTTCAGTTTCCATCATCTCCAGTGAACGTGCGACCGTCTAGGGGGGACTCGGAGAAGGGAAACTAGAAGCCCCAAGGCTCGTATAACACTCGATCATTTGCCATAGAATGCCGGCAAACATTCAAATTAATGTCGTGGTTTGTCGTCAACTCCTTTTTCGGTTCTTTTCCCCTGTTTCTGTACGTTTTTCTTCTATACACCGATATGAATGATGCTGTAGAGTCGCGCGACCCAGCAGCGAGTGCTCCAATTGCCCAACTGCATCTCGAGTGACCAACTCGGAAACCGAAGATCTGGGGAGCACAAAGCCAGAGCCAGAGCCAGAGTACGTGACGTTTGGCTCGAGTTTCCCCAGCTTTGCTGAGCGTGTGAAAAGGAGCGAGTTGGCAATGGCAAATATCGCGTTTATGGCGCGTGCAGCCATTAAGCGTTTCGCTAGAATCAGCAGTGCCCATTCCCATTCCCAGTTCCCATTCCTATTCGAAGTGGGCCCCGTGCATATCCTTCCACCCAGTCCCAGTCCGAGTCGCAGGCCTGCCAATCAAGGCGCAAGCGTTAATATTTTTGCACAAACAAATCATAAATATTAATTTTACGACTTAATTCGACGGCGCAATATGCGCTCCCGTTCCGAATTCGCATTCCCCTTTGCAGCTCGATCAATGTGGACGCGGATGCCACTGGCTGCCACCTGTGGCACCCGCTCGCTAGTTTTGCCCGGCAGTCTGCCGGACGTCAAGTCATCCAGTCGTTGGCCTCAAATCAAAATAAACCCAAAAATACTGGCTAAAAGGTGAATGTGCATTTTTAAAATCAATTTGACGGAGTTAATACCTCTTTTGGATAATAATTTAAAGCTAATTTTAAATAATTTTGGTGACAAATTCACTAATATTACATAAATAAATATTTTATTTTAAATAAATAACCAGGTATTTAAAAGATTATTTTGTTTTTATAATAAATATTTATTTAGGGAAAGGAATTTATTTCATTTTACATAATATTAAGGAGCTACTAACTTTGAATTTTTGTATTCCTGCTGTCTTAATTTAAAGGATGGATATCTCTTAATTTCAGGCCTAAGCAAAGCTTGTAATTTATAGTTTTTATAAGAAATCTAGTTCATATTTTATTTGCTCTTGAATAAGGCTTGATTTCCTACAGAAAATATGCATTAACACATTTATAATTAAGGACTGGTATTCGTTGCATTTTTTATTAACATTACCTTTGTTTTTTAAGCCTTAAATTAATTTTGAAAAAATTAAAAAGGCTTGATTTAATCCAGAAGAAGTGCATTAAAATATTTATAATTAAAGATGGATATTCCATGCCCTTTTACTAACTTTACCTTATATTTGAATGTCTCAAAATCATTTTAATTTAATAAAATCCAAGCCCCTTGTCACATACTCTCTCCCTTCGCTAGTAGCACCCTCTCCCACCATTTTGTATAGGGAATGAAAGCAAAATGTTGTTAATATGTTGATGCTGTTGTTTGATTGTTGTTGGCGTTGCATTTTTATGTGCGCCGCAGGCTCAGGCGATGTAAACAACTTTTATTGCCCGGCCAGCCACTCGCCACTCGCCTCCACCTCCGCCTCCATCACGGTCTCCTCCTCAGCCCGTGCGGCTTTATGGCGTGAAACTATTTATTTGTAAGCGCATCAAAGGAGCCACAACAACAGCAGCAGCAGTGGCTACAACAAATTGCCATAAAATGCGGAGCATAATTCTCGGTGTGTGTTTCTGTTTTGGTTTTTTGGACGCTGGCCGTTGTTGGCCGTTGGCTTTTAGCTTTTGGCTTGGCTTTAACCAAAACTACGCAGACCTTGCCGCGCGTCGAAATTTTCGCACAATGACCAATGCCCCGGCGTCGTCATCATTTGCGGCAATTCTGCTTTTTGCGCCGCCAGAAAAGATCTCTCCTACGAATGTATAGTATCTATATTTTTAGCACTTGACAGAGTACGAAAATACTCGGTCGAGACGGTGGCAGACTGATTGTGAGTCTGAAATTGGAATCGGAATAAGAGAAAACGTAAAGGAATGGGACTCGGAATCGACAGAACAGAACTGAACAGAACAGAACAGACACAGGGGCGTCGCTCGATTTGAGGTCTCTTAGTCAGACGCAGACCGCATCAAGACGTCGTCTTCTCCCCAAAGCACCACCATAGTTCAATAGTCTAAAATTTCCCAAAGGGAGAGTAGGAAAAACGCAATTTTCAAATTACAAACACTTAGTGCTCGCCGTGTGAGTAATTGAGTGTGTCGTTCTATGACGGGGCATTGTTTTGGGCGTGAATCACTCAGCATAATCAGTTCTCGAATCGAATAATAATATAATTGTTGCCAGGATCATAAGAGTGTAATGTGAGCCTGTGGGCGGAGGGGTCCACTTACAGTTGACTTCCATCAAAGCGGATGAGTAATTCGCGGCACTCAATGTCGGCCAGAAGATCCATTAATGAAAACAGATGATAAATGGCTTCAACAAGTTGGGGAAGGTTGTGGAAGCTTGAGACATGGGGGAAACATAATTTAATGCGAATTTTCGCAGAGATGAAAACTGATTTATCGACAATCTTATATTTTGGGAAAGTGTTCTTTAAAAATTTTAATGAATTATGGTTTAGAGGGGAATTAATAACTTCGATTTAAGGTAACTTGAGGTAAAAAAAGTATTTATAAAGTTAATAATAAAAATAATACAAATAAATTAATGGTTTTATAAAAGACTAAACTCGTAAGTAAGCAAATTTCTATGCCTGACCTCTAGCGACATACGCACAACATGCACAGAGTGTAAACAAGGCACCACTGCGGTCACAATTAAATTTTAAGGTTAAATCTAGCCACTTCCTTGAACTAAGTGGCTGGTTTTTTGTATAAGAAATTAATTTCAAATGTTACCTAAAATACTAGCCATTTATTTTTTCATATTTAGCTACTTAGTTCTATTTCTTACTCACACAAATCCTTTTAAAAGAAGAAAAAATATAAATCGTTGAATTATTTCAATATATATTTTTAATTTTTCATGGAGAAGTTTTAGTTTATTTACAAGCAATTTATTATGGAAATTCCCTAATAATTCCCTGTTTCAGCTATTTATTATTTTATTATTATTACATATTTCTTAGTTTTTACTATGATCCTTGAAAAAATCAGCTCACTCTTACTGTTACCACCCAACCGTTAAGAAGATTATATAGAACTTAAAACTGCGAAGCTTAAAACTTTATTTTTCTCCCAAAAAGCACCAGCGATTAAATGGATATCCGAAAGAAATTTGCGAATTTATATCCTGTAACTCACATAATTCGGCGAAAAAAGTTTCTGTCTCTGCTCTGGTCCTCTGGCTTCCTATATGCTTTCCAATTTCATTTGTGATATTTTCAAATCCGAAACTTGTGCCATCTGATATTGGCGCGATATTTGTTTGGCTCGCAGTAACTTCCCGTGCAATCAGCGAATGCGCCACTTATGGGAATATCTGCTTAACTCGTTCTTTATCTCTGTTTTCGCCCCGGAGTTTTCTCAGTTTTTCCCCAGTTGGGAAAAGCTGAAGCTGATTGTCAATTTGTGGAAAGCAAGCCACCAGCAGCAGCAGCTAGGGTGTCGCCTCCCAGAGGAAGGGGCACCTGCCTGCCTGCCTGCTGCCTTCGCCTGTGATTGTTGCAAAAATAGAATTTCGTCTCTGATTTTAAGTATTTCGCGTGAAAAGTAACAGAAACAGAGACCAGAGAAGAGACTAGACCAGACCACGGGCCAGACAGAAGAACACCCAGACGCAGACGCAGACGGGGCCCCAAAGGGGGCAAGACGGAGTCGGAGTCGGAGACGGAGACGGAGATGGAGTCTCAGAGTCACAGTCAGTGTCTCTCAATTGCAAATTTATGTGAATTGAGTCAATTTTTATCGCAGCAGGCAATGGGACGTTTGTTTGGGTTAGTTCTGGGTTAGTTTCTCCTTCCTCCTGGCTCCTTCCTTCCTCCTGGCTCTTGTTTGTCCCTAGAAAACTTTGCGTCGTTTGACTGGCGTAAATCGTACGACTGGAGCCACTTGAACTTGGATGGTACTGCCACCCAGGAAACCCTTGGTCTTTCTCTTACCCTTGCCCCTTCTCCTCTTACTCCGCTTAATCCTGTCCTGCTGCTGACGCTGCTTGCTGACCAGCTGGCAACGCCAGTGCCGGATCATTAGCTCGCCCAGAAAAGTGAGCGCGGCAAAGAAAACCCCCACCACGAGGATGCCAAAGGGTCCCTTGAGGTGTTCCGTGGTCAGGACAATGGCCGTGTCCGCAAACTCTGGCCTCATCTTGTGGATCCTGTTCAGATACGTATTATTATACCGAAAGTCGGCATCGATCTTCTGGAAGATGCCCACATCCCGCATCATCCGGATGATGCTGTTCATCTCGAAGAGGAAGGGAAAGCCCGCCTTCATGATCATCTGCAGCGGGCTGCTGAAGACATTCTGCTCGAAGGCGTAGATGTCGTCGGCCAGAGGACTCTGGAGCGTGTACATCCGGTTGCTGAGGATGCAGCGATGGCCCAACTTGACGGCCTCCAGGTTCTTGGTCTGCGGAGCAAACTCCGGCGAGGTGTTGTATCCGTTAAAGATCCACATATCCTCGTCGTTTTCGAACCAATCCCGACTCTCCTCGTGGCCGCCGTAGGGTATGCCCGCGGCCACGACCTCTGTTAGCTCATCCAGCTGATGGAGGTAGCCGGGGTCCTGGAACGTGGCTATCATTTTGGAGGTGTAGGTGGCCACCACATTGAGTCCATACATTGTCAAAGCCATGAAGAATAGCCGCGTGGCCTCGCAGATAGGACGCTCCTGGACTGCCACGCAAATGGAGACGGCCAGGGCATTGATGGCCGTCAGGCTGAACTGTTGGTAGTACCTTGGCTCCGGGAGTATCTTCACCAAAGCGAACCAGACCCACCAACTGAGGATAAGCACCAGGATAAAGGCTATCCAGGTGCTGGGCTCAAATATGCCGACCATGGCCTGCCAGGCGGGTCTGCGATCAGCCACCTTGATGTACCAGGTGTGGGCATCCTGGAGATAGGTATCAGAGCCCCAAAAAAAATCGGCCACCTCGTTGTCCGGATAGTAGCCGCCAATAATAAAGTCGCACTCGTTGTCAGTGAGCTTTCCCAGCAAACCATTCCAGATCCCAGCGGTGTCCATTTCGCCGCGGGATTCAGTGCTGCAGGTTTGATTAACCTATAAGGAGAGAGGGATGCAGAGGTAGTTATCCTTCACAGATTGAAGGCTGATCAGACTCACATTAAACTTCATTCGATTCCTCATGAACCCGAGAATCCTCATCTCCAGGCCCGCCACGCAGTCGGCCTCCACAAACGGAGCCGAGATTGAGGCGCAGACGTAGAAGGTGCAATAAGCAGGACTAAAGCCCGCCACATAATCCTGCATGGAGGCATGCACGGCACTGTGACTGGGATACAGCTCCCCATCATGACACTGACCCACGCTCTGGACACTCAGAATCCGGCAGTCCACGTTGCTGTAGTAATCATTCACCAGGAGATTGTAGTCCATGGAGGAGTTGGCGTACAGCAGGGCCACTCGGTGCACATAAAAACTATGCATCAGCTCGTTGAAGATCTGGGAGGCCACGGTCCAGGGCCTATTCCGCATGTGGGCATTGTGGTAGAGCACCAGGAAGCGAGCTCCCGGATTCCAGGAGCGCATCTTGCTCACAAAGCGACTCATCAGGCTCAGGAGTCGCTCCACCGAGTCCACGACTATCACGTAGTTATCCGCGTAGATCAGCGCGCCAAAGTTCTTGCTCTTCTCGTGGTTCCAGTGATCGGTGACCACTCGCAGCTGGAAGAGCTCCTGCCGTAGGGGCTCTGTAGGATCCGTGGCCGCCTCGTTGATGCGCTTGCTGAAGCCCTCCTGGATCTGGTCAGCGGGACTGGAGAGATTGAAGGCATGGGTCAGCATGAGGTTGTAGGCTCTGGTGAATCGCTCTGCGGGTTTCCGGTAGAAGAAGATCTGCGCAAAGCTATCGAGGCAATCGACTCCGGCCCGCCACACCTCCGGACCAATATCCTTGGCGGGGAGCATGTAGATCACCGTGTTTGCGGTCTCATTCGAGGGATTCACTATGCCCAGGACATGCTGCAGGAGCTGGAGTAATGGTATGATGACAGTTTGGTGATTACGTGTCATTGTCAGGTCTGTCAGGTCGGACAATTGCGAATTAACTGCGGCGGGTGCGAAATTTGTGGTGCATGTTATACATGAGGGATGCCCTGCCTTTTTTTGGAGGAGCATCTGGGTTTTTGGGGAGTTTAAAAATGTTTGGTAACAAGTATAACTTGAAAAAATAATTATTATAATATTTATAGTATTTATTATACATAAAATATGGCAGATGTGCTCTTTTTCAAGAGCTAAATTTATCAAAAATATAAAATAAAAATAGTTTAGGTTGCTAGAAATATTTATTTAACAACTATAACTTATAAAAGTATTAACCATAATATTTATAGTACTTATTTTTGATAATTAATTGCAGAAGTTATATTTTTCAAGAGTTAAATTTGTCAAAAAGATTAAATAAAAACAATTGAGGTTGCAAGAAATATTTTATTATAAAATCTACTACCTTTAAAATCATAAAATAATATTTGGAATATAAATAATGAATAAATTGAGCTGTTACCAACCTTTTTATACCTAATATTACCCTTTTATTAAATAGAAAATGCGCCAAATTAATTTTTATATAACAAATAAAGCTCTTTTTATAATATAAATGAATTTATAACAAATAAAATAATATTAACCTTTAATAAACTCAGCTCCCTTCATAAACTTAAACATAAACCTCCTCCAATAGCAGAAATCATAAACCCTAAGCCATAACTGCAGTAATATTACCACCTACTTAGCCACTTATAAGTATACTTTGGGCCTGGTCAAAAGGCCATTAAATCAAAGGCCTCCCCGAGATCGAGACCCAGACCGAGACCAAAGAGCGCATTCAACTTTCGTCTTTGGCTGATGTTTGCCTGGTATAATTGACTGCCGCTGTCATCATCATCGTGCAGAGCAGACAACAAGGATGTCCCGGATAGCCCCGGTCCCGGACCCAGCCCGAGGTTCCAATGACAAACAATCGCCATTGCAACATGCAAGGCTTAAATTAAAGCAAATATTTGCTCAGTCGCCGCGGCGCCGCCGCCGCCAACAATGGGTCGCAAATGCATTAAAACACTCCATCAATCCGATCCGATTCGGAACCTTTTGGCAGGGCGGCCAAAAAAATACGACCAACTACTTGTTCGGTTGCGGGGGAGATGGCCGAGAACTGGGAGCTGGAGATGGCGTTGGCCGGAAGTAGCCGGTCATAAAAATAAAACTCGAGATGGCCGGCCATAAGCCAAGTCAATGAGTCATTTGCTGCAATGGCCATCCTGCTTCCAAGCTCCATTTTGTTTGGCCCCAGTGCATCCTAGACATCCTCGTGTGTCCTGTGTGTGTGTTCGAGTCTAGTGTGGGTGTATCGGCGAGCTCATTTGTCTTAGCAATTTGTCATTAGAAAAATTGCTCGTAAATTTCGCATTTAATTACAATACAAAACTCAGCAAGTCCACCAGAGCTCAGGCCCAGAGGGCAGGAGGGACTTGGACTCAATCTTTGGCTGCAACAAAGTTGCAACAGCTTTGGGAGAGGGAGAATATGGATAAACAAAGTTCCGGGGAAGAGGTTTCATGGCAGGTCGAATGGGGGATACTCTTTGGAAGTTAACAAAAAAGAAGTTTGTGATTTTGAGAAACTATTTTACTTGTTAAAGAATATCATTCCTTAATAAATATTAATTTAATTTTTTGGTGGAGTTAAGCGGAAATTGGTTAAGCTTAAATTCTCAAAGTATTTTAAATAATACAGGGATAGAAATATATCAAGAAGGATATATCTGACCTATTTAATTTATTTTAATTCAAATTTGTAGCTAGAAAAGTTAGGAAAATAAATAAACTATCACGGAGACTCAGATCTATATTTTTTCTTAAAATATACACAAGCCAAGTTAACCTTTTTGGCCAGGGTATGACCAGTGTCTCGAGCCGAAAGCCGCTGACTCATTTGGTCCAGACAGGCGGCCAAAACAAATTGCGTGTGATAATTTAGTGTCATCATTTTTGACACAGGGCGTTAACAGCTCACTTACTCCGCCCCTCAAAAGCCGCCTTCATCTCGTTTTCCAGATTTGTGCTGAACCTGAACGCCTCGACGCCGCTGACGATTCGCTTTTCGGCGCCCGTGGGCCGCAAGATGTACTACAATCGGACAGGTAAGTCCTCATCTCCTCCTCTCAGCCAGTTATAGCCATTAACCTCCTGACGCCTTGCAGCGAACCTGCTGCGCCCGGCAGCCGCTCCACCTGGACCAGGTGTGGCTGTGGGCAGCCTGGTGCTGCCCTGTGCCCTGCGCGGCCACTATGATCTCTTTGTGCTCGCCCGCCACAGCGGCGCTCTCAAGGTGGACGCCCTGGCCGAGCATCCGCAGAGGGACTGGCCGCTGCTCAATGCCACGCACCGGATTGGGATCCGTACCCAGAACCGAGTGCGGAAGCGTGAGATGATCGTCAAGTGGGACAGGAGGTGAGTGCCAGTTCTACCTAAAAGTATGCAGGGAACGGAGAATGTTCGAAGATAATTTTAAAGGAATTTAAAATAATTTAGGAATAAATATCTCAATCTCCCTTAAAATCCCCCCTCGTTCCAGCAAGTTCGACTACCATGCCATGCACTATTGCCTGGTGATTCAGCGCCTCACGTCGGACTCTCCCCACACTTCCTTTGCCAACTTCTGCCAGGCAGTGTCCGCCTACGTAGACCAGCGGCACATGACGCCTAGCTGCTCTTCAGGCAATCCCTTGGACCTGGTTTGGGCCACTCCCCCTCAGCGGGAGCGGCGATTAAACCCCCGGCAGAACCTGCATATTGTGTGCACGGGGAAGCGCCGTCAGCAGATGCTGCGTCGCCTGCTCCCAAGGAGTAGCTACCAACTCGACCTCTTTGGGGTCCATCAGACGCGGCAGAACCTAACCATGCGCCTGGCCAGCAGCCAGGTGAGCTTCAATCGGACGCAGCCTCTGGCTCTCCGGCAGCAGGCACTGCTCCTGCTTAAGATCGGCGGCCAGCATGGGAAGCAGGTGTACAGCTTCAAAGTACCGCCGACGCCGCCGCAGGTGGAGGAGCCCTTCGTGCGGCATCTTCTCATTCCCTGTTCAGGAAGCGAGATCCGTGTGAGGCTTCTACGCCAAAGGAGCGAGGTGGGCCGGACGGAGGCCTTCTACAGCCCCACCTACATCCGGCAGAAGGGCGTGCTGCCGGGCGAGCGCTATCTGATGCGCTTCGAGCCGAGCAATGAGGATGAGGCCTTTCGGGCACAGAAAGTGTTGGTAAGGGTTGTTAAAAAATATTTTGGAATTTCTGAGATTTAAGGAGATATGTTTCTCTTAGGTGGCCTTGAGCAGCGAGCCCCAGTTCCGGGATTTGCCTGATTTGCCGCAAAACACCAGCGTCTTCAATGTGCGAACGAGATGCAATCGGGCCACCATAGCCTGGAATGGCTCGCCAGATGAGCGGGAATTGAGGTGAGGCTTTCATAACTTATAGATTATTAATTTTAGAAATTATATATACCAATTTCCGGTTTTATAGCTACTGCATCATCGTGTTCAATCTGCCGCAGCGCAATCGCAGCGTGGTGGACTCCACCAACTACTGCATGGACTTTGTGCCCAAGCGGGTGATGCAGTACAGGAACTTTGAGTGGATGACCTGCCGAGAAAGGCAACAACAAAAGTAAGTTTAGGATAAGGATTAAATGAAAATAAATAAAAGGAAAATCCTAGAAGATATTCAACTCAAAAAAGCATATAAATTCCTAATCATTCATTGTTCGAAACCCAAAAACTGGAAATCCTTTGGTTACGAGGGTTTACTATTTCTTTCTTTTCTGTTCTTAATTTTTATATAATTAATTCTCTTATTTGTTATTAATTTCTAATAGAAATTTTTTATATATAATTAATATATTTTCTAATCCAGTTTGAGATAGGAATTAAAAAATAACTTACCAGCGAATTATAAATGATATTCGACTTTAAAAGCATATGAATTTCTAATCCTTAAAAGTTGAGAACTTAAAAGTTGGAGATCCTTTCATTGGGAGGCTTGGATATACCCTTCCTTCTTGTTTATAATTATTTTATTAATTCTTGTTATTAAAATTTTAAAATTCACTTAATTTCCAGTCCCGACAACATCGAAACGGAGACCATCCTCAACCTGATGCCGGGCTCCAGTTACCTGGTTTATGTGACTGCCAACCTGAGCATGGGCAAGCCGCTGCCCTACCAGGCGCTCACCCTGCACATGGCCAGCCAGTGTCTGGATGGCTCCCACGAGTCCTTCTACTAGGAGTTACTTATCGGTGGATTAATAGAGCCATTTCCGGTTCCGTACCTCGATGGTAGCTCCCCCAAAAAAAGCTTCGCTGCATTTTCGAAAACTACAAAATGGCCAAGGCACCCAACTATCCGTCGTTGTAAAGCTACCTTATCCACTACGATTACTACACTAGCCTACCAATGCTATGCTGGTTAAAAGACTATACACCTATCTCCATATATATACAGATAAACCGATATACAGATAAACCGATATACAGATATATACCGATATATATACACAAGTTCGTGGCAAATGTTGTGTGAGAGCAAGAGAGCAAGAGAGCGAGTGAGCGTGTGCGCGTGTGTGACTTCTGATTGTGTTTTTTGCCAAAAGAAAACAGATTCCAAGTATTTTCGAGTGCTTACTACTATATAGTTTTTGTAATGTTTAGCTAGCCGTTAATGTTTGTATAAAATGTTTAATTGGTTTCCCGAACCCCCTTAATCGTTTTTTAGATTTTATAGATTTTTTAGTTACTTTAGAGCCTTAGCCTTAGCCGCACTCCTAGTTTAAACTTTAAAGTTAGGTTCCTTAAGCTTTTGCTGTTAAGTTTTAACTTTAAACCAAGAGTTTTGTGTAGTTCTTTTGTACATTAAGCTTAGATATACCCCGACGACTAGACTCGTAGGTGTGTGTTGTATTTTTTTAAGCTCTTAAACCTATGCAACCGAAGGGAGGAAGGACAATAATGAAAGTGTGCTATATAGAAAGGAGAAAGTGTCGCAGAAATAAATGTGAAACCACAGCTAAACGTAAAGTTAAAGGTGTTTCTATATTCTCTCAAACCATTTCGTTGGGGGTTCAGCCTCGATGATGATGAGCGATTGCCTGTGCCATCATCATTATCTTCACCTCCATGGCGTGTGTGCAGCGAGCTGCGCATAATAATGACAGCGGATAGCCATCGGTTAACGGTGAAGCTACGCTGAACGATAAGCGGCGCCCCGATAATGAAACATTAAGCCAGAAACTGGAAGCCAGGTAGCCATCGCTGGCCATAAATCTGCCGGCATCAGTTTAGTGGCAAAAGCTTTTAGGTCCGGACCGTTTTCGCGCGGCATACTTTCGGGCCGACACGGGAAATGGCCCTGTTACACTATACCTTGGAGCAACTGGATCTGTACGTGGAGTGGTCCCAGACCAAGTATGGCGAGACCACCGAGAGCTCGCCCCCAACTGCTCGCTATCCGGGGGTGTTTGTGGGCGATCTCAGCCAGCTGAATAGCTTCAAGCGGCATGCCTTCTCCGCCGTGGTTGGCACCTTGTTTGTTTTGGCCTTTACGGGGAATTTGGGCACTCTTTATGTCAATACGAGAAGGAAGCTAAGACCCTTCTTCCGAGCCTGTCTTATATCCTTGGCCTGCAGCGATCTGGTCTCCAGTGTCTTTTGCACGGTGTCCTACATGGCGCAGTTTCAGGCGGAGTATCTGCAGCTTTGGGTGAGTTTTTACAAAATAAACTTACTTTATAGTTTCCATTATGAATATATCTTTGATTTAGGATAAATGTAGATTTTTTGAGAATTTTTTCTAGTTGCTATTTTTATTTTTTAGACCATTGGCGGCTTCATGTGTAAGTTTGTGCCCTTCATCACCACCACTTCGGTGCTGTCCGGCAGTCTAACCCTCGTAGCCATAGCCCTCGATCGCTACCTGGCCGTAATGCGACCTGTGCTTGGTTTCTGGAATCCCGACACACGCTTCAGCGCCCTCTGCATGCTCTTGATCTGGGCCTGCTCCATAGGCGCCTCAGGACCTCTCCTTGGCATCTACGACTACCGCTGGATATATCTCCTTCAGGTGGAGTGCAACCACACTGAGGTCGAAGTAACCACAGCTATACCCGAGGAGGTGGTGGTTACCGAACTGGAGCTGGTCCATATGTGCCTGGCCGGGGACGTAAGTCAGCGAGATTAGCCTGAGCTAATACAGCGATTAAGGCAACGGTTGACAGTTAACAAATGTTAAATCAATGTCGGGCTTATCTTATCGCCGCTCTGTGTGTGAATAAACTTATGCAATTCTATTAATATATTGTTTTCCCCCAGCACGATGTCGGACTCTACTACGTCATACTCTTCGCACTGATTTTCCTGCCCTGCATTGTGTCGTTCCTCTGGCTGAATGCCACCATAGCCAGGCAGCTGTGGCTGCGCAGGCACTACCACCAGGAGCAGCAGGTGCAGCGCCAGGAGCCCAAGGAGGGTCAGTTCAAGGCCCTGGGCTCGTCGGCCAACGGGGATCTCCTGATGCCCTCCACCCTGGTCAGTGCCTTGGGTGTGGCTGTGCCCTTTGCCCTGCTGGACAAGGCGGGTCCGCTGCCCCCGGAGAATCCCATACGGCGTGAGCCCGTGAAGAAGACCACGGCTGCTGCCCTGGCCAGGGAGGCCAGGCATCGCAAGATGGTAGTGGTGGTCCTGCTGATGATGGCTGTCTTTATTTGCCTGCGACTCCCGGCCTGGGTGTTCCTGATCATGCGGTTGTATGGCTCCTACTCGGAGCCCGTGGACTGGCTGCTGTACTTCAGCTTTGGCATCCTGAACCTGTCCAGTTGCGCCCTGAACCCCATTTTCTACACCTTCCTCACCCAGACCATACGCACCGTGTCGCTGATGAAGCAGAAAATCCGAGGATTCTTTGGCTGCAGCACTGGCAAGACCCAGGATGCTATGCCCCTGGATCAGGTGAGCCGGAGCAGGTGCTGCTGCGGCCTGAGGGCACCCACCTTCAGCTGGCGCTGCCCCCATCTAGTCAGGGAGGAGAAGCAGGGAGGAGGAGGTGGCATTGAGATAAAGGATTTGGAGTTGCAGCTGCCCGCTGAGCCCTCGGGCGAAGTGCAGCCGCGGCGCATCAGCTTCCTTAGCTTCAAGCGCGAGGTGTTCACCATTTACAAGCAGTGCGATGACTCGTCGAGTGCGTCAATCGAGTCCTCCTCCGCCTGATACCTTGATACCCTGATAGCCTGATAGCCGGAGTCATAATGGCCATAAATCACCCGGAGTGCAGTTGTCGGATACGGGGGCCAACGGTTAGCAGAACTTGATTGATGGATCCAGCCCCCATTCCTCTTCTTCCTTCCAATCAAATCCACAATCCGCAAAAACTGTTTGTCACGGCGGGCCTATCACCTTTTGTAGCATATAAGCGCCTATATTATGTACCTCATTAAACGTGTAAATATGAAGAATAAAGAAATAAAGAGATTGGGTGTCGGGAGCTACTAAGCATTAAAGCAAAGCTATGTCAAAATCAAGAAGGTCTGAGGCATTAACACGGACATATTAAGACCACATTTGAGCCGCTTTTTAAGGCTTTCTAAGTGCTCACAATTATAAGTAGTTGTTTTTTTTTTATGGAGATCTTGTTTTTTATAACATCTGTTGAGATTTGAGCAGGCATGAAAATAATTAGATAATTATTAATTTATATATAACAAGGTATGCAACCAATTGCATGAATATAATTAAAGAATAATCAATCAATAAATGAACAAATAATAAAAAGATTTAACGAATACAAAGTTGTTAAAAAAAACTGCTGTCATTAGAAACCCATTGATTACAGAACTAATTATTGTTATACCTCTTTGTTTTTAAGACTATTCATCATTATTAACTAGATCTGAAAAAGAATCGAAGTCTTCGATGTTTTTGAATGCCAAGATCGATCTTAAATCGATAAACATCTGTTTTCCAGCTTTATTATGATTTAATTACAAGTAGCATCGGATTTATAGATGTTTATATGATACACTTGACGTAATATTTAAAAATAATCTTAATAATAATCATAAGTTAAATAAGGCTAATTATTCTAGTAGTAAATATTTAAGTAAACTTCTTGAATTGAAAGAATTTGCCTGACCAAAAAGCTTGTTATAAAAATATCTTTTAGGTGTTAATCAGATAATAATACTAGATGCCAAATATTTTTGCATTTTCAAGTCTGACTAAATTCAACTCATTTTGACAATATTCCCAGTTCTTCTTAGGAATAAGAGTGACTAATAAGCTTGCTTTAAAGTGTTTAAAATAGTTGCTAATTAGGCAACAATCTGTTACTAAAAGCCGCACATTAGATTAATTTTAATTATTCATAATAGCTAATAGGTTCCCAGAATTAAACTGACCTGACTAATAAAGTCTATTCTTTATAAAACCAACAGATCGTTGCCAAAACAATGTCCAATCTGTTGTCCAGATTCTATACTAAACATTTGACTTCCGTTTTGGAACAATGGTGAACAGATTTTCAAGCGAGATACAAATCAAACTAATTAAATGTTAAATGTTGAGTACGTTCTCTGGTTATGAAAAAGCTCTCTCAGTCTCTCTGACTCTCTATTTCCCTTTGTTTATTTTCCATCTCTCATTCACCAGAGATCTGAAAAATACTCTCTCTTTTCCATAAACTTTTATCAGCTGCCAAGCGGCAAGCTCGACTCAAAAGCTGTCATTCAGTGGCGGCGGTTCGCGGCGAGCGGTTGGATTTTCTCAGCGGAGAAGACGCGAAAAAAGAGTGACTGAAGGCGGGTGAAATCTACGAAAGAAAAAAGAAACAACAAAAAACAAGTGAAGAGTGCACGCCAAAAAAATACAAAGAAATAAGTAATAAGTTTGGATCGCATTGTGCGATTATAGAAATTCGTAAATGAAACGCAAATAAATGAGGGCAATCGGCAAAGGAGAGCTGCGAATTATGGCACAATATTGTCTATAAATAAGTAGTGTAACTGTAAGAAAGAAAAAGTGGAAGAAAAGGGAAAGAGTCAAAGAAACGACAACAAAATCAACAAATTAAAGAAAAGAAAACGAAACGAAACGCGACGAAGAACAAAAAGCCTTCGTTGTGGGTCAAGAACGAAAGTTCGGCTCAAAAAAAAAGGTAACTATAACCGCAATGTTTTGGCTACATTTGATTCGATTTTGATTTGATTTGATTTAAAATTATTTGATTTAGTTTCTGTCAAACCTGTTGTGGTAGTTTTGTGATTTACTGTTACACATTTCGTCAGAAGGCGCCGTCAGGAAAAACACGTTTGCGCATTTCACTTCGGCGGCTCTCTCACGGCTCTCCGCCGTCACGCATGCGCGGCGACTAAAAGTTTATGAATCGCTTGCAAAATCTGCAGTTATGCCGCCGCCAAGTTGTAAACTGTCCACACTTTGTTTCACTTTTGTGCAGCAGGTTCTATAGCCTGAGCTCTGTCTCTTTTTTACGATGTCTATATCTCAATGAGTTCTGGTTACGCAGCTTTACGCTTTCGTTGGCTGTCTTTGGCATTCTGAAGGTACCGAGTAATAAGAGAGTTGCGAGGGGTTATAGGGCTTGTAGAGAAATAGGGAACCAGGCAAAAAAGGCTTTAAAAATCTAAAATCACTTTCATAATTTATTTAAAATATTTTTATTCATAATTTTGTCCATTTATCCTTGTATTTTTGGGATTATCTAGACTTCAGGAATGCTTAAAAGCCTTATAAAAATATTTCTATCCCTTGATGAGTTCATAATTCAGATAATATTTCATCTAGCAATATTTCCAGCCTCAATAATATTCTATATATTCTTAGTACAGGGTATTTTACAGTCCATATCCCCCATACTTTTTTACATTCTTTACAAACTATAGCTACCGTTGCTATTTGCGTGCAGTTCGCTGTGCGTGCCAGGCATTTGAGGTACGATGAGTGGTTCAGTGGTTCGGCGGTTCGGTGGCGACTGCATGTTTAATTAGCCCCCGCTAACCAAAACCAAACACTGCGACCACAAAAACAAAACCAACAAAAATATAGGCCACTATTTGGTCATGACGAGGCTGTTCCATTGGCCACACCATACCTTACATACGAATGGCGAATCAAGGCACACGCACTGCCTTCCAGAAGCCTGACCATGAATAATAAAATCGGGGGAAATTATAGGGAGTGCAAAGAAGATTGAGATATGTACGATTAAGAGATTGATTGAATTTTATGCGTACTTTTCTAATGCTTACGTGCCTGAAATGGCAAGTATTTCCCACTTACTGCGTATCTCTGTGAGACGTGTGATCTTTTTTACTCGCAAAGCTCTCCGTGAAATGGGTTAATTCTTACATATATTTCCCCTTAATTCCGTAATTAAAGCTTTCTTTAAAATCGATGTCTCTCTGAAAATTTCCATAGGCCAAATAGCTGCGGGAAAAGAAAGAAAAGAAACACACTTTCGTTTTCATTTTGAGAGTGAGTGTGACGACTCCCCATCTCTTTCCTAATTATTATAAAACAAGAAATGTTCATTAAAACATTACATGCAGCGTGACCGACTGCAGCAGCAGCAGCAGCAGCTCCATTATACAATAGACACTAAAAGACAAAGCCAACAAGATTGGACGGAATGACTTAAGCTCTCTGGGCGTGGGACCTGGCAGCCGCCGCTCCATTTAGCACATCGCAGCCCCCAAAGTGTTTTCGAAATAACAAAGGCAACGATGGACGGCCAGAAAAAATTATATTATCAAAAATAATTTCTAAAGAAAGTGAAAGTTTTTTTTTTTGGGAGCGTACAACAGTTTTTTTTCCCTCCTTCATTTCCGTAGCAGCCCTTTTTGGAGGAGGGCCCACTATGAGCGAGAAAGCTAAATGCCACAGAACCTGGCTTGGATGCAGATGGTTATTGGTTGTTGTTGGTGTGCCAAAAATCCATTTTTTTCTGCCCACGTGCTGCAGCTATAACTCCGAAACCTGTTTAACGAAAGCCGCCGCCTTTGATAGTTTTGTAATGTCTCTCGTCGGCGGGTTCAGGCGCTTTTGATGGCTGTAACTTGACCTGCATTCAGCTGGAAATTAGTGTTGTCCTCGGTTAACCTTGTCCGCGAAACGAGTTTTCTGCCTGTCAAATGTGTTAATAATGCATTTTTCATGAACTCTACGCCCTAGAGTGGGCACTTTCGATTTTCTTTCAAATCGCAAAGGCAAATAAAAAGTTTTTTGTTGTTCGTGCAAGAGGCGGTGACGGGAGACCCTCGGATATTACCAGACGCCGCCGGCGATTTCACTCCGTGCACAGGCCAATGTACCTTGGCGACACTTGTCCGCTGTCCGCCGGTCTGTCGGTGGCTTATAGATGATGGGGGCACGCCAATTGGCTGGCATTGAGTTTGGTGCATAAAGAAGCCCGCACACACCACACACTACACACACTCCATCCATCACAAACAAATCAATTCGCTTAGTTGTTTTGTTTACTCGCACATGATTGTTATGTTTTTTTTCTTCATCGTATCATGTGATGGCTGGCAATTGACTGACTGGCCAAAGCCTCAATTGCGAGTCTGGAGATGAGTCAGGGTCAAAGGGTGCGAAAAAAAGAGAGAAAAGACTATTAGGGGGTTAGGTTTTCAGGAACTATTAGTGGTTTATGTACTTCATACTGAGAGTATTATACTTGTAAGTATTTATTCAGGATTTTATAGAGTTCTGTACACATAACTTAAAATGTTTTTGTACTTATTCATAATTTTCTTGAGTTTTTTAAGCTTTTAAAAATATGAATAGAACATAGGTTTGTTTTACGTTTAATTTAATACAAAATTGGTTCCTGCTAAAGAGATTCTATGTCCTTACATCAGTAATGACCACTTCTTTGACTCGCTCGTCGGGAAATTTTTCTGTCTAGCCTCTGCCGGCACACGCACAATAAGCTCAGAATGTAAGCAAGACACTAGTGAGATCAAATTGTATTTTTTTTTGCTAAGACTAGGCCAGTGTAGAGGTTAAAAGCTATTTTTGTAATCATAGCAATTTTGTACGCATTATAACAAGTACAGTTAGTTATTTTATTCTAGTATCTGGCAGCCTTGTTCTACTTCTTACTTACAAAAATGGGCAACGCTGCTTTAAGTCTTTCTACTCAAATATTTGCTGTGTTTAAAAATAGAATAAACTCTACTTTAAAACCGAATCCCATCATCCCGTCTAGCAATTAGAGTCTCTTTATCAGTATTTGGTTTAATTTCTTTAAAGTGTTAGCTCCTTCAGTTTATATTTATAGCTTTATAACACAACTCAGAATATAGTTCACACTGATTAAGTTACTTCCCTCTGATAGGACTTAAAAAAGTAAATAGAAAACTGCCATCGAAAAATAAACTAAAGTTGCTATAAATAAAAATAAAAACTCGGCGACAGATGCTGATAAGGCAGCTTCTCAACTGGAAAAACAGTAAACAAACGCACGAGTTGATGCCGTTGGGGCCGTGATATCTAACAGTCCGCCAGTCCGCTTAAGGCAAACATCGCTCGGGAGGAAGACACATGAGTCACTCGCCACAGTGAGCTACAAATGTATCTGTCAATCCAAATAAAAGCGCTGCAACAATTCCATCTAATGCTGAAGCGGCATGCATCGGAGGGAGGTGACAGTTCCTGACTGCCGCTGATGTTGCATATATCGCTGATGTAGCTGCTGATGTTGCTCTTGGATGCAAACATGGCTGCCATTTACAGCTAACGAGATTTTAAGTGCTGTCAAATGTTGATGAAAGCATCAGGCACCCCCTAAAAACATACACGCACCGATTGAAATTTAGATTTAGATGTTGGGTTTTCTATGGGCATAGGATTTAAATTGGAAAAGGTCAAGGGTTGATGGGGGAATATAGAAATTAATGCAACAGGATTTGTTGACTCTAAGCTGCATAATGTGTCAGAATACTGGAGGAAAGTATTGTTGCCATGAGGAGAAGTATTAAATAAGCACGCTTTAGTCTCCTTAAGTGAGCTTTACATAAATTACCAGCTCAGGAGACACTTAATTTATATTTCCATGCTTTCAATTACATAAATATTTAATGGCAGTTGCCATAAATCATACAGGAAAAAGAAACTGCATACTTAAAAACCAAAACAAACCAAAAAGCGAACCATGATGAGCCACTGCACATGCTCTTACTTATATTTGAGTCGTAATGAAACTCGTTCCACCAAATAATGACTCTCCAATTTTCGGTCTCTGTTTTATTTATTTTTTTCGGGTAAACCCGCGGATGTAGGTCAAGCCGGCTGCTACTTGAGGAGGAGACCTACCTGAAGATCTGTGAATCTCTGGAGTTGTGAAAGCTCTTTAGCAGCGAACCTGGCGTAGCCCATATCGGAACATTATGACACAGAGCCAGTTGTCGTGGCCAAGCTGGCTCATAGCCCTGCTGGCCACTCTGACAGTGGCGGATGGTGAGTAGAAATTCAGAAGCCACGAATGACATCGTTAACTGATATAACTCTCCCATACGTATAGCCCTGCCCTTCCTGTTCACCCACCTCCGGCCGCAGATAAACTGGACGCAGCTGGAAACGGAGCCCTGGGTGGTGGAGGAGCAGCCGCGCAGCATTGAGCCGCACCTGGCCCTGGTTCCCCATCCCAATCGCACCAAGATCTCGGCTTCGGACAGCTCCGATGCGGAGTTCCTCCAGCGACTGGCCAACCAGACGGCCACTGGACGCATGCTCTGGAACGATGCGGGTGGCGGCGATGGCCTGGTGTATCCCCCATTTGTGGACCGAGCTTTGAGGCTGCTGAACCTCAAGCAGGTGGCCTTCGAGGTGGAGAACAGCCTGATGTCCCAGGTGACGTGCACCGCCTGCCGAGCGGGTGCCGGCATGATCCAGCATCAGATTCAGTCGGGGAAAACGGACGCAGACCTGATCCAAATGATCACGGATTACTGCACGAATCTGAACATCCAGAGTGCCAGGGTCTGCCAGGGAGTCGCCCAGCTTTTCGGCACCGAGTTGATCTACGTCCTGAAGCGGGTTAACCTCAGTCCCGACGAGCTGTGCAGCTTCGTGATTGGCGACGGCTGCGCGGATGTCTACAATCCGTATCACGAGTGGGAGGTGATCTTCCCGCCGGTGCCCAAGCCGCCGCGTCTCGCCGATCTGCCCATTCCCATGGAGGCGGCGCCGTTCTTCAAGGTTCTGCACATCTCCGATACCCACTACGATCCCCACTACGCGGAGGGCTCCAATGCCGAGTGCAATGAGCCCTTGTGCTGTCGTCTCAGCAGCGGACGACCTGCCACGCCGAATGCCGCCGCCGGAAAGTGGGGAGATTACAGGAAGTGCGACACTCCCAAGCGGACGGTGGATCACATGCTGGCCCACATCGCAGAGACCCACAAGGACATTGACTATATCCTTTGGACAGGGGATCTGCCGCCTCATGATGTGTGGAACCAGACCAAGGAGGAGAATCTCTCTATTTTAAAGGAGACGGTGCAGCAGATGGTGGAGAAGTTCCCTGGGGTGCCCATCTTCCCAGCGCTGGGCAACCATGAGAGCGCTCCGGTGAATAGTTTCCCGCCGCCGTATGTCAACCAGGTGGACATCTCAATAAGTTGGCTCTA
Organism: Drosophila auraria; assembly: GCA_008042615.1. NCBI lineage: Eukaryota > Metazoa > Arthropoda > Insecta > Diptera > Drosophilidae > Drosophila > Drosophila auraria. The sequence goes on along the minus strand of VNJW01008660.1, from coordinate 3,046 downwards.
CGACGAACTGGATATTCAGTGGCGTCGCTGGTTGCCCCAAAGTGTGACCCACACAGTGCGTAGGGGCGCCTTCTACTCGGTGCTTGTGCGTCCGGGCTTCCGCATCATCTCGATGAACATGAACTATTGCAACAACAAGAACTGGTGGCTTCTGTTGAACTCCACAGATCCAGCCACGGAGCTGCAGTGGTAAGTTACCTAAATCTATGGTTAAAAGCTAAAAAATTTAGCAATATCTTGCTCTAGGTTTATTTACGAGCTCCAGAGTGCCGAGTTCTCCAACGAGAAGGTTCATGTCATCGGACACATTCCCCCAGGACACTCGGATTGCCTGAAGGTCTGGTCCCGTAACTTTTACAAGATCATTGCCCGCTATGAGAGCACCATAACAGCTCAGTTCTATGGACACACGCACTACGATGAGTTTGAGATGTTCTACGATCCCCACGATCTTAGTAAGGAATTAAACCAAGATGCCAAAAACAAGCCTTAATTTTTTGCCTAACCTTACAGATCATCCCAACAGCGTGGCCTACATAGGACCCTCTGTGTCTCCTTACTACGATCTGAATCCCGGCTATCGGATCTACTATGTGGATGGCGACCATGACTCCACCACGCGACTGGTCATTGACCATGAGTCCTGGATAATGAATCTCAAGGAGGCCAATTTGTATGGCTATCCCATTTGGTACAAGCTGTACACGGCCCGAGCTGCCTACAACATGAAGGCCCTGCGGCCTAGTGATTGGAACAATCTGCTCAATGAGCTGACCAATAATCAGGAGCTCTTTGAGCTTTATTACAAGTGGGTTTTGACTCAGAAAAGATTTTAACTTTCTTATATTTAATAAACATTCTTTCGAAACCAGGTACTACTGGAAGAACTCGCCGGCCCGACCCACCTGCGATGCCGAGTGCAAGAAGCGTTTGATCTGCGACTGCAAGAGTGGACGTTCCCATGATCGAAAACACTTTTGTGCCGAGGTCGAGTCAAAGATCGATCAGGAGTCTTCAAAGTCCTGGAAGTCTTGGTTCTATCGGGGACTGACCAACTCGTAAGCTCTTTTTCGTTGATAGTTACGTGTTGTTCTGGTGGCGGTTGCACTAATCTTGTGATTCATTAAATTAACCCTGGCTTTTAGTCTTTATGTTGTAGCACGTTTCACTATGTTTTTTGTTTATTTTTTTAAAGACAAATTTAATAACGAACTCATTTTATTCTCTGCCTTGGTGTGGTTCATTCAACAACTAAAAAATCGCAAACAAACTAATAATTTCACAGCTCTGAGGATGCGGAGACAGCTAAGGATGGCGACAATCCCTACGACTTGGTGATTGTTAACGTTGGTGGTTAAGGTGTGGTTAAGGACTGTATATATTTTGTTAAGGTATATATTGGTGAAGAGACATCCTGTAACAATATAATGTAATAATAAAAATAAGGCTAGACATTTATGCCTCAACTCTTTCTTCTCCTGAAATACCTATAGCTATAGCCTGCTGTCCTCGATCACCTACCTGCCCAAATACCTGCTGGGATATCGCCGATAACCATTTATCATCGTCAGTCAACTGCAAGTCAATGCAATCGCAATCGAGGGAAATCGCAAGAAATCGAAAGGAATCGCCTACCCCATAAGTTTACTATGTGATAACTAGTGCTTAATGCCCCCAATTTATCTAAGTTAATCCACAACGACGTCGCAATGCCCGCCCCACGACCTATATATCTCCCAACGCCCCGCGCAAACTGAGTCAGTGAACAATAGTCATTAAAAGTGTAATCGATCGAGTCGTTGTTGTTGCCGTTGCCGCTGCATGACGGGGCGTGGCTGAAAAAATGGAAATTGTTGAACAAATTACTTATTAGAAGAATAATTGTAATGCTAATTTAGGGTTTATCGTAAATAAAATAAAGTTAATTTAGTCAAAATTTTAATTCAAATATTTTAGTGTTGTAAAAGAGCATTGTCTTACTGTTTACCAGCACTATTTTTAACATAACAGATGTGTAACATGGTCTGAGCAGACATAAGTGCTGTTAACTAACATGGAAGGAATCGATTACTATTTTAAGGCTCGTTGTGAGTGCCAGGAGTGTATCGAAAGGTGGCGGGTAATTTGAAGTAAGGCGGGGCTGATAACGTTCAAAGTTGGAGAATAAAAGGTATAAATGGTAAGTATAAGAAATTAAAAATGAATGAATGAATAAAAGTAGAGCTGAGAGAAGCTATAAGTGTTTTAAGAGAAATATTACTGTTTTATGTTTGATTTTGGTCACTTTAAGCTACCTTTTCCTCCTCAGAGAATCGAGACCCCCCCTAAGACCACTTCAGATCTGTTAGGCATCCTATGTTCGAAATTTATCACCTAAGAACACCTTTGTCCAACAATTGCGGTTGCTTTAGGCTTGAGCCTTATTAAATTAGTAATTATTGAGTCCACCAACTCGCACCTAATACGCACTAATAAAGCCTATTACCTTTCAGTATAATCACTAACCATACAACATATAGACTACTCATTTCATACAACGAAAATGGACGCAAAAATTTCTTAGCGACAGGCCCCAGGCCTGTGAGCGGCGGGCCCCGCGCTCTCTCGCGGCTCTCTCTCTCTCTTCGCTCTCTCATTCTTATGCCGCACACTGATTGCGAGAGTTCGCTCGTTCAGTCGCAGAGTGGCGCATCTTCAAGAAGTTTGCTTTGCGCTTGAATTCTTCTTTATATGTATGCGTGTTCATGCATTCACGTACACGGGTGCATGTGTGCGATCATTTCATTTCGACCCAGCAAGAATATTTCGTCTTTTTGTACTTTTCATACTGGGTACCCTACAATATGGGCATATTCACAATTGGGTTAATTGTAAAAATAAGAATGTTATATGTTATAATATATTTCTTAATGTTTCAGCACACATCTTATATTTGTTTACAAATTCAAATCAGTGGCAGCAGTGAAATGTTTTGTATATATAATAAATTGCATAATAAAAATTCATCTACTGAGATAGGAACAGGGCATATTGCAGTCGGTGTCAC
>VNJW01008659.1:0-29434 GCA_008042615.1 Drosophila auraria | reverse complement strand
CTGTCGGTTTCTACGCGAACTAGTCTCTCAGTTTTTGAGCTATCGGGCTGAAATTTTCAGCATAGTCTTATTTCTTTAGCACGCAGTATATATGTCGGAACGGCCGAAATCGGACTACTATATCCTATAGCTGCCATAGGAATGATGGCGAAATTAATGTAAAAAAAATTTTAACTTCTCTGTTTTTCAACGAATTTCTATAAATTTCGAGATTTAATTGTCTTTTATAGTTCTAGAATTACGGTTTTAATTTCATTAAGATCGGACAATTATATCATATAGCTGCCATAGAAGGGATCGGTCGATTTATATGAAAATGTAAAATTCTACATGTAAAATGTAAAATTTACAAAATTTACATAATTTGACATTTTTTTTTTACATGGATCGATATTTAATGATCCAATTGCAGACTGCAAGGGTATACAAACTTCGGTTTACCGAAGTTAGCTTTTTTTCTCGTTATATCTTATGTTTCCACCGCAAACATTAAAACATCACTCCGATTAGTCACCCGTTCTTCAGTCTATATTTATCATTTAGTTTAACATAGTTCTCTTATTTATTACAAATATTTTTGCACAATTTCACAACAATTGTCTACGATATGACACACAGGCCGCACTCCTCCAGAACACAACAGGCGCCCAAGAGCATACAGCACTCGGCATCGCTGGGTCCTGCCGGCGGTCCTGGCTGATTGTAGCTGGGCTGCTCCACAACCACCACGGGTTGATTGTAGGCCGGCGACGGCATTATCACCTCCACGGGTGGCGGGGGCCCTCCCACCACCTGTATCACCTCCACGGGAGGCTGATAGTACGGATCGATTACGTCCACCTGGTAGCCAGCGTTGTACATCCTAGGAGGTTCCTTGGTGCTCTGCTGCTGATAGTTAGTTAGTGACTAGAAACGGAACTAAGCTGCTCGACTAAGTGAACGCGGCACGGTGACGCGCCTTTAACTGAAACATCGAACGCAAATGTCTGGCGGTTTTTTTTGTGGCAATATCTTACTCATTATTATCTAAAGCCTGGGAGAATTTGATCAATGAGCTACCCTGATTAGGAATAGGTGTATACACGCAAATAACATAGAACAAACCAAGCCCATGACAGTGGAACAGGATTGGATAATATTTACGGGGAATACTGCCTTTAAAAATAAAGAAATGTATATATACAATAGATTTATCTAAGATTTCATACAACTTTTATTTAAAATACAAAATAAATACCATAGGGTAATTGTTTGAAGCTAGTTCGAAGCTTGAAAATGCATTCAGACAGTTTATATTTAATTTTAACTATTTAATTTTATTGTAAACGATTTTGTATTGATTTGCCATTTATTTTTGCTCAATATAAGCAAGCCTTAAAAATGGATTTTGTGTGCTTAAATAAAATTCGAGTATTAAAACATATTTTAAACTTTTCTTTGAGTTTTACCCATTTATTTTTATTCAGTATTAGCCAGACTGAAAGCTTCCGTTGCAGCCTTATACTGGGTTTTCCATAAACTTATCTGAGCAAAACAGGTTTTGAAGGACTTTAATCCAAGTTGCTACTACTATTTAAATCAAACATTCTCTCTACAATTAGATTACGTTAAGTGAATCACAGCCAGACCACATTTAGATACTGTTACCCCACTGTTTTCCGGCTGGCGTATCACGTTGCGTATGAGTAATATTGTTTGGGCTTTAGATAAACGTTTGGCCAAGAAACAGAGAGCGAGCGAGTGCGGGCCAAAAAATTATGTTAAATGAGCAAGGCAGGCCACCAGGCACTCTCAGTGGCACTCGGGGAAGCACTCGCACTCTCCCACTCTCCCACTCTCCCATGTGGTGTGTCCCAGTTGAGGACCCTCGTCAAAATATATTTGGGGCGAGAACTCTGACGCTGCGGTTGCAATTCAAGCGCCAAGAGTCATAAAATCCTTTATCAAATGAGAGCAGCAGGCCCATGGCTGTGGAGTTGGCTTGCCAGCAGCACTCTTGACACATTTTCCGCTTTTATTGGCAAATTGAGAAACATATAAATAATAACTCGGAATGTGAACTAACTTTTGAAATGATGTGGTGAGCATTTCGCAGCCAGAAAGCCAGAAAGGATTGTGTCCCTTGGCTGGGCCGCCATAAAACTACACATTTTTTGTTGCTGTTGGTGTGGTATGTTATTAAATTTGGCTTTTTATTATTATGTGGTCTTTTCGGCATTGAGATTTATGTAAGACAATATGTTACCCCCGAGCGAAAGTAGAGTGTGTGAGTGCCAGGACAAAGTGTTATTTACAACGGGAATCGTAAAATTTTATTGCACGAAAAAACTGTGTGAATTGTGTGTGTGACATAGAAAGTTAATTTAACGTAACGCATTAAGAGGCCCCTTTCCGTCGTCCTTTGTCTTTCCTCGAGGAGCTCCTGGTATTCCTTCACATGATTGTACAGCAGCAACAGCAATCGCCACACTGCATGCAGCAGGGGCAGCAGGGACAGCAGCAACAACCCTTGTCATGGGGCGGTGGAGGCGGCGGAGGAGGCTGAACGATGACGGTGGTCGAGGGCTGGGGCGGCACTTGCACCACCTCCACTACGCGGGTTCTGTGATCCATCTCGTTTGCTGCGGTTATATGGAGTTTATAGAGTAAAGCCGACTTGTTGCACCGCCCGCGTCTCTCTAAGCACTGGACATGCCAGCGGGATTGTGCTATTATAGCCGCTGTTCCGCCAATCTCTGTGAGTCTTATCTATAGATAAAAGCTACACGGGTAGCCTTATCGGGTACTGGCGATTTTTTGTGAAGTACCCAACATTTCGTTGGGGTCTCACCTTGGCTGTCTAAGCCATAGTTTGATAAAGTAATGAATAAAGGTATAAAATTGATCACTGATTTATTACAACAAGTTTACAAGAAATACCAAAGTCAAAATAAAGTCTTACATATGAAGATAATATAAAAGACAGATAAGGCAGCCGATAAACTTTTGCTTCTTTAGCTTACTTTGTTGTCATATCAAAAGTGTATGCATTCTTTCAAGATAATTCTTTGAGATATTCTACTTCCTTATCTTGGTTTTCTCCTCATTTAATTTATTAATCAACTATATTTATTTATTCTCTTAAGCCGCCCTATTTGCATTTTAATTACACATTTACTAAGAGTACAATTTCAACATCAACCTTATCAATTCAATGACTCACATTACACAAACTATACTAATCAGGGGCAAGTTGAAGGGCCCTAATGTCGCATAATACCAAATGGGGCAGCTAATTATATGTGCCACCTTATCTCAGCCCTCAAAACTATAGCCGAGTACGCACTTTGCATTCGAAACCAGCCACCATCAGTGGCCACATCAATTTCGGGCCGAATAGTTCCTCGTTGCTATCATAAAGCGGGGATCTCAATTAAAAATGTCACCCAACACCAGCGACAGGATACGCAGGGGCGTTACCTTGCTGAAATTAATAAAAATATATATGTATTTTTGAGCGCCCTTCGTTCAATGGCGATGATAATTAGTGTACGTGATTCTATTTACCCGAACCTCTCGATGAATGGGGATCCCAGAAACATCCCCTAACCCCCGAGATGGAAAAGGGGTCTTCCCTTTAAGCCAAGGGAATGTCCTGTGTGTAATATGATATGCGCGTAAAAAATATAGTACGTGTGTGCGTGACAATGGCAACAACGTGCGGCAGATACCCAAAAGAATCAAGAGGAGGGGAACAAGGACCCTCGGCTACTGGCGAAAGTCGGGTGTCAAAAATGAAACTACGCCTGCTCGGAATTTTAAAATAACCAAATGAGTTTTAGCTTGATGAAAATGAAGCAACAACAATAACAGGGAATAGGAGCTGAAGCAACAGCGGACCCCATAAATATTTATAAACTTTCCCCTGTCTTATAAATACAGGGTCATTAGTTGGCCTGCACACCTTTCACTGGGGCCTGCCGGTCTCACCTCGAGGACAATAAAAGCGAACTAGGCGGCAATTTGAATTCCTTTACTCTATATAAACAGGCGACTAACCGAGAGGTTACTATCCTTCGACTGGCAGACTATAACTAAAGGGTTAATGGGGTTCAGGCTGATTTATTTGTTTGGGAATCCTTAAGCCGGGGAAATCTGAGTTTTCTGTAGGAAATTTTCTACTTTGTGGGTCAAAAGATCTGGAAAAAATTATATTCTTATTTATTTTAATCATTAATCCTTTAATTGGTATATATTTAAGCCTAAGCTATACCTACTTAATACCTAATAATTATTAACATGAATAAAAATAAATAAGAATTAAAAAATCAAGAAGAAAATAGTTTTTTTTAAGGTTTTAGTATTTCCTAAGAATGATTATGAATTAAATAACATATCTTTTGTTAATTTATTCAAGTAAAGCTAACTTGGACTTCTTATTTAGTATAAATCAAACAAAAACACCTCTTAACGAGGTGAGATAAAAGTGACGATGGCACACATAACACAAAAATTTCTGATACCAAATTTTGTGACGATTAATAGTTATTTAAACAAAAATATTTATTTTATTTTTTTAAATAAATTTTTTTAAATTTAAAAAATTTAAAAAGGCAAAACAGGCAGCGTGCCGATTTTTAAACTAATTAAAAAAATTTTAAATATTTTTGTTTAAATAACTATTAATCGTCACAAAATTTGGTATCAGAAATTTTTTGAGTTGAATGTGCCGTCGTCACTTTTATCTCACCTCGTTAAGGGGTGTTTTTGTTTGATATCAGAAGTTAAAAAAAAAAAAAAATTAATTTTAATTATAAATTCTTAAATATTATATTTAGATAAATTATGTCCAGGCGAAGCTATTATCATTTCAAAATACCGTTCCAACGACATATAGCACGTTTCTGTAGCTTTAATCGTTTAGAAGTTATGGGAAAATCTAGCTTTTTTAGCTGTTTTCCCGCCAAACTAGCGGGAAACCCAAAAAGTCGTAGAACAAAAAATGTTAAGCTCGAGCTGTTTAATAAAATAAAAGTAGTTCCAGGAGTCTAAAACAAAAAAATCGACAGACATACAGACAGACACAAACAACAGGACAAACGATTTCATTTTGGAAAGGCCGTTAAAATCTTGTTTATTGAATATCTTTTGAACGGAGTATCGGATCAGGATGATCGAGGTGTCATTCGACGCGTATTTAAAGCCTGATCACAACAACATTAAAGCATTCAAAATTTTTAATTTAGCACTTTCACTCACATTTCCCCTAAACTAATCCGTTTTTGAAAAATCTTAGTATGCAGTTTCAAAGAGGTTTACAATACCTTTCGATCAAGATATAAATGGTTCTGATCGGACTATCGTAGCAGATTTTCAATTCTACGGCTGTATATAGTAGTCTCCTTGCGCACCACAGTCTCGGTGCTCATCGTCACTACGTGGACTGCCGTCCACAGTGATAATTATTATACAAGTAAAAACTAAAAGACAACGCTGTATTTTAATTTGATTTTAGGATGAACTCTTCTAGAGATATATTTAATTCCATAAATAAAGCATACGCAGCGTTGGCTCACAGTAAATATATAATTAAATAAATACTTAAAATAGTTAAAACTCTAAATAATTAACAATCAATTTACAATTTTTTAGGATCCCTAGGAATAAGATTTGGCAAGTAACCCAATGTCAAAAATCTGGTATATAGAGTATACGCAGCGTTGGCCAATTTCGAATGGTTTGTTAAGGGAGAACAGGACCAAGCCTATCAAGGTTTTGTTTTTTTTTTTAATATAAATAAACACACACGCACAAACATATATAATATATACACAATATATATAAAAATGATAAAGCAAAATGGCGAAAAGTGGCAGTAAAAAATAAAATGCGCTGCCGCAAAAGTGCCATTTGTGGCATAAACACATGCGCGCCAAAAACTTTGATAAGACAAAAGCCGAGCGAGGCCACCGCCGAATCAGGTGGTGGCAGGGTTACCAGGCGGCAGGCGGCAGGCGGCAGGTGGAAGGCCGAAAAACTTTGGCAACTGTGGCAAAGGCGGCAGCGGGTGAGAGTGGAAATGTCCCAAGAATGAACTTCGTCGTTGGCGGAGACCGCAGTGTGCCACTAAATGCTGCCACTAAATGTGTGCCAAGTATTATTGCAGGTGCCAGGTGCCTATCTGTACACGTGTGTGTACGTTGTGGGGGTGTGTGTCGCTTTCTCTTTGCCAAAATTGCCCAAGGAGCTGGCTCCTTGAGGCGCCCGCCCAGGACTCGCATAAAATTAGCACAATAAAAACACATAAATGCGGCACAAAAACATGAAAATCCACTTGTTATAATTTAATCGAGTTGATAGAATTTTTACGACACCTTTCCCAGCCAGGTAGACGCGAATGTGTGTCTGCGCCAGCGCCAGCGCCAGCGCGAGGCTTTGCTTAAAATGTGGCACAAAAAATAAAAGTTTTAATCACACGTCGCCGCTTTATAGCCGGCCATGAAGATAACAAATGCATTACCAACTTTCCTAGGGATAAACTTTATTTTAAGTAAGAAATGCCAAGTAAAATCACTTAGGTAAAACCTCCTAAAAGAGGGCATGAGAGACACGTTGAATTTCAATGAGGTAGGGCAAGGCCTAGGCCTTTGCTTGTTATTTAAAAAATAATGCCATAAGAAGCTTGTATATTTATATATATATTTTATACATTTCTAAGTATAACTGATTGAAATTTTACTAAATATTTATTTTTTAAAGAACTTACATCCCCCTTTTATTTATTAAACCCAAAGTTACTTTCCACAAAATACTTTACCATCAACTACCGCGAACTATGTCCTCAAACATTTGATTTTATTACTGTTTCGGAGGAAAGTTTAGAGCTATTTCCAGCATTATTTACACAACTGTTTGTATACGTGGCCACAGGTTACGGTGACCCCATATTATTGCAGTGGCCCTTCGTGTGTGGCAAATGGATGTGGCAAGTGGCGGGGCGGGGCGTTTGCGTTTCCTCTTCAACTTCGAATTCTGTCACACTTCTAATAAGCGCTTAAAAGCCACGCAAGGCATATCCTCAAAACCTGTGATTAAACCTGGGCAGAGTTGGGGAAAACTCCAACTCTGTGTGGAAATTCGACCGCAAGGCGAGTGACAGAAGTGGCACAGGCCACCCAATAATTGTGCATGTCCAGTGGCAGCCGAGCGAAAGAAATCACTTAAAAACTCGCCGCTCACACACACTGCCACCTATAAATTATGCTTCACACCCAGTTCAAATAGGAGTTGTAACAATGAAATTAAAGCCACCGCCACAAAGCCACAAAGGGCCAGTGATAAGAGAGAGAGGGGGCCGGCCACTCAACGCGATCATAAATCTAATGTGTAATAAATTTAAACAGCGAAATCATGCAAAAAGCAAAGGCAAAGGCAAAGGCAGGTCGTCCTGTGGCTAAGCTCACGCACAGGACTCTATTTTTTTCGTTGTTATTTTTCAGCTCTCGCCACGAAGGACCCGACAATGACTACACTTTAGCGGCAAATTTGTGCGCATTGTCGCCGTATTATTTGCTATTATTTATGCCTTTTCCACTATTTACTTCCTTTCTTAGCGCCCGCCACGCCACATTTTCCGAGGATGGTGGAGGGGGAGGAGCAGCGGCGGTATGCAAAAGTGGCCACTCCTTGGCCAGGACAAAAACCTACACTCCCAGGACCAACGAGAAGTACACTGAAAAGAATATAATTCGATGCAAAAATACATTTTATGTTCTTGGTAATATGTACCCAGAGAAAATCTTTACCTAAAAAGTGTGAAAATTACCTAATGTGTCTGTCTAAATACTTAATTTCCTTCATGGGATTGTCTCAGCATAGACTCGAACCCAGGAGTCAAGGTTTCGCCGACGCTGCTAAGCATTTGAGGAAAGTGCAAGCGAGATAGATAAGAGGTTGCATCTTTATAGTCTTATAACTTCCTGTTTTATTATCAGAAAGTGTTCAGATTTTAGGAAAACTTTAACTTAACTTTTTACAAACTTTAACTTAACTTTTTACAAACTTTACTTAACTTTTTTATAAAAATTCAAGACCACTGTTGTTAAAACATCTATGATTTTTTAAGCCGGTAGCTATAGCTTTAATAGTCTTCGAGTTCCAGGTGTTCTTACGAACCTATGTTCTTTATTAGGTCAGAAACGTTTTCTTCTGAGCTTTTAATAATTTGTCACCTTTAATTTTATTTTACAAAAGAAACCATTTTCTAAGCCATTAAAAAGTTCGTATTAACATATAAAAATCAACGAATTTATGATGCTATATTACTAATTTTTTCCCCTGTAGTAAAACCACAGGCAATCCTTGCTGGCTGACACTTATGGCGTGCTAAGCATTTGCGCTTGGAGAGGCTTGCGTGGATTTTAAACATTTTCACACAACATTCTCATATTTAGACGTCGCCCATCAGCCGGCGGGCCTGCCAGCAAACCAGCCCATCAGGAGAGTGGAAAACCGGCCGCAGTTGGCAGATTTCCCTCTTTGCCAAGCGGCGATAATGTAAGCCCCTTTAAGCCCGAAATAAAGGACGCGAAAAGCGGACGCGAATGCGACCGCACCAACACAACATGCAACGGCACACGCGACCCCAAACGAAAATCTGTGAAATGTAATTGTTACCATGAAAGCACAAACCCCATATCCACGACCTAACCCCCCCTTTTTTTGAGGGCATTTTAAGTAAGTTTCTCAGTTTGATAATCGGCGGGCCTCAGCCGCCAGCGCTGCCTGCCTGATATACAAATTGGCTTTCGCAATGACTTTATATATTTTACGAGCTGCGGTCCTTTTCCGGGGAACGTGTCCTTTCCCTTTTGTGCCGTGGCCCTGTGAAAATTCGCATGTGAGCCGAGCCGAGCCGCCCGCTGATGCGATTATAAAGGGAAACTGATGCAGATAAAATTAATTGAATTCAAAAAGCCAAAGCATTGGTCTTACTCCTGCCAAGTCGAGGGTTTTCCATTTTCTAGCAAAGTGCCTGCCGCTGCCTGCCTGCCTGCACTTGGCTGGGGCGTATTTTTCCCCAATAGTTTTCTGGGTCATGTCACGAGGCAAGTAACTATGTGGTTGTTACTTCACATGTGAGGCCACGAGTGGCTTAATCAGGAATTAAACTCAAGTGGTTCCACTCGGCAAGAGATTTAAGCCATATAACTATCTCTAACTGAAAAGTTTGGACTGGCCACAAGGGGGGAAGTAAACTCTAAGTTCAGGGAAAATATTCAAGCGAAAACAATAAACGAAATATTCTTAGAAGCTTTCAAACATTTTTATTTGGAATTCTGAGGAATAACTATGATCGATTTGGTGCTTTTAATAAAACCCCGAATTCCTTATAATTTTTGTGATTATTTCCAGACCTCTATCTTATCGCTTGAGGGCCAAAACATAAATAAAATAGAACGCACCTTCGCGTAGATAAACTTTAAAAATAAAATGCCTTAGATTGCTATCACTAGAGGGGACCTTAGAGGGGTTTTCCGCATTTTATCTGCCATGACTAAGCCTGCTTTCGACATTTACAAGGTCTTACTCATCGCCATCATAGTATGCCAATGTTTGTGCCTATCGATTAGCAAGCTATACAAACCAGATTAGATAGGAGAGTTATCTCTATATATAAGTGAGACTCGATAAGATGTGCTCGCCCAATCGAGATTTAGTAGCCCCGAAGAGTTGGTACACTTTGCACGTTAGACGCAAAGTATAGAAAATATTTGAAAAATGCCACCGCCACATGGAGGACCAGGAGGCCCTGGAGGTCATGGGCATGGGCATGGGCATGGGCATGGCCATGGAGGACCCCCTCACCATGGAGGACACCACCATGGAGGACCCCCGCACCACCATGGGCCACCCCATCACCATCACCATGGACCGCGACGACCCTGCTGCCTGTGCTGCACGATTTCATAAGAATTTAACGAGGAATTTACTTGAGTAGTTTTAAGGATTTAACGCGAAATAAATGCGCCTCAGGAAATGTCTGTAAATTCGTGTGGGATTCGGGTTAATAAGCCGCCTAATTAGTGTAATCGAGTGCCTCGAGTGCCGAGCAATTAATGGCGCTGGCTAATCATTATGTGTCACCTCAGAACGCTTTAAAACCTCAAAAGCCGCCGTCACTCGGCGGTTGCTTTCCAATGTTCGAGTGTCCTATCAGTAACCGTGTGTGTGTGTGGCTTTTCTTGCGTGACACGGTAACTGTGCGTGTGTGGGAGGAGTGTGTGTGTGCCAGCCAGGACCTTTACACACACGCACGGACTCCGACTGGACTCTAATTTATAGCAGCCAAGTGGATGCCGAAGACCAGAAGACATACAAGTGCCATAAATTCCGGCAAGGCAACACATTATTTATACTGTCAACCGGTCCATATTTCGGATGGGAAATACTCCATCGCCCGGGCCTAACCATAAATAAGTGCATTTTCGCAGCGTTTACAGAGCCCGGGCAGGGCAGGGCGAAATAAGTCTTCATTAGCGGTTAAAAGGCTGACTGTTTGACCCACAAAGGACTTGGCCATGTTCTCCATATTCCCAATTGAGAGCTGTCGCAGCCGCAGCCTTAAAGCCGGAAATTCCCAAGAACAGCACGGCTGAAAGGAAAATGCTTAAAGTTCAAATTAAGCACAACAGCTGGCGAAAAATTGAATTGAAAGCAGGAGGAGCAGAGCGGCAACAACGAAAGCAACAAAGAGCCGCTACTCACCCAGTCACCCAGACCCCAGGACAAAACCCCATTGCCGTTCCCTTTCACCCCCTAACTTCCCTAACCCCGGACCCAAAACTCAACTCAACCCAAGGCATTTTCACAACACACACAAACAGGACACACAGGAAAACCCTAAAAGAAAAACCGAAGCATGCTTTCGGGCCATCAGCTGGTAAGTAAGAGATTTTCGCTCCCAAAAAAACCCAGAGTTGAGAGTCTGATAAACTCAGTTTCTCTAGTTCTCTGACACACACTGGCGCCACTTTCCCCCGAGTGTTCAGTTGCGGTACTTGCCTGCGCAGGCGCTGCTATATTGAGTGGAAATTGGAAAAACATCCAGAGAGCCGAATCGAAACCTCAGTTAGTGCTTTGAACAATGCTCAAGGGTCTGGATGTCAATAGTTACCACATTTTGATGGCTTTGCTGGCTTCACCCTAAAGCCAATAGGCCGTAAAATCAACTCGAATGCTTTTGCGAAATTTTACTGTTCTGCCAGCCAGAGTTATGGCCCAAACTTTGTTTTGATAAGTGCTGATTAGGTTAATGGCAACTATTAAACGTTTAATGGCACAAGTACAAATAAGCCTTTATTAAAAAGGAAACTAATATGCAGAAATATTTGAGTAAAGAATTAATTTGGTGAAAAGTCTCTCTTCATTTTTTCACTCTTTCAAAGAAAGAAAAACATTTTGAACGCTGTCTGCTAAAAGGATTAAATGGGATTTATTTGTGGAGCACTATTCGTTCTCTTTATTTATATTTATATTATTTTAGGGATTTAAAATTGGCAAAAAGTGTTTGACAGATGATAAATGTGGAGTTGTTGTTTAAGATAAATATTATACTTAGAAATTAGCTTATTTTAACTTTAGTTTTTATTAAAAGAAGCTTCTTAAGGATTGGCGGTCTTAATAAATCTTAAAATACTTATCATCTCAGTAAAATAACTATTAAGAGGAATGAGCGAATTATTGCTCGTCTAACTTGGTATAAAATTAATATATCTAAGTGGACTATTGGATAAATTTAACCTTATTTAATTATTTTCGAATACCTGGCGATTTTTCTACATTTTTAAGTCTCCGAAAAAATGCGTATTTACTTTTGTAATACATATATCGCTCGTTACTTTCAAAACAGCATTCCACAACATTTCCTGCCAAATATCAGGTGCATAAATAAATACAAAATAAAGTCTAAAATATGAAACTAGAAAAATATGAAAATAAAATGCATTTACAAATCACTTCTCTCCCTCTATTTCCTCTATTTTCCACTTTAAAACTACACATTTCCCTTTGAATATTACTTGCATATTATATGGATCTCAGCTACTAACTACCTTAATTCGTCAACACCTGACGTTTTAGTTTTCGAAAACGGAGACACTACAAAAATGCCTCTAGTAGTTGCCTCTTGTGTACAATTTCCTGGCTTTATTTATTCAGCATTCTTGATTGTTTTTTGCCTTTCCTGCTTCATTTCCTGAGCCGTGCTCCTCCGCCATTCACAATGATGCAAAGTGGCCTGGCCCAAAGTCCTGGCATTATCCCGAAGTGTGTAATTACGTATGCTCTCAGGAGGGGCGGGGCGGGCAAGGGGGCGTGGCAGGGCGAATATAGTAGTTACTGAGCAGTTGCAGTGCATAAATTATGTTAGGCCAAAGTGCAAGCAAAGTTATGTACCAGACGGACCGGGTTTGTTAGAAAGATTAACGCCTTCGTTTTGTTTTTTATGCCTTTTATGCTTTTTATGCTTATAGCACACACACTTACCCTGGCTGGTAGTTGCTGTTGCCGCCGATGCTTATGCCACTAAGCCGTCTGCGAGGAGCAGGAAAAACAAACTGCAGCGGAAGCTGCACCTCATCGCCACGACTTCCCCCGCATTTCCTTCTGCGACTGTGTCACTTTCGGGCGACTGTTTCATGGCGGCCACTTCAGTGCCAACTACAGTGACAATAATAAGCGCCAACCAAGGCTCCTACACTAGTACACTAGGGGAAAATTAGGAGTAGAACTAGTAATATATTTGTATATATTTATAGTCTGTAATAATTACTATTACTAGGGTTAATTTTCAGAATATTAAAAAGGCAAATAACAAAGTGTGACTAGTTTTTATAATTTCTTCTTAAATATAATTTTGAAAGCTTTTTTATGGCTTAAGACTCATAATAAACATTTAAGTAAATTAATATCAATTATAAATTAATTATAACTTTATTTTCTTAAGGTTTAGGGTCCCTTCTTAGAATATTAAAAAGAAAATGAACAACGTTTGCCTTGTTTTATATATCTTTTTTAAATAGAACCTTTGAAAACTTCAGAAAAATTATTACGATAGCTTATTTATGACTTAAGACTTGTAATAAATATTTAACTAAATAAGTACCAAAAATAAAACCACTGATTAGAGACTTCTTTGGGAAATATAATTATTATTATAAAATCACCAAAGTAATACAGGAATTTTTTTATATATCAAAAGGTTAACCCCTTCCTTTTGAGGTCTTATAATTATTATTAAATATTTTTTTTCAGTGCCTTAAGCTCAGGATAAGGTGCGAAAGCAAGCAGGAGAGTGCAAGTGTGTGTGGGGGATGTGTGTGTCTGTTAATGATAATGATGACAGTCTGTCGCCGGCTGTGCGCCAGTGTGCGAGCTGCACTTGCTCTTTATGCTGACGCTGTAGGACTCTCGGCGCGCTAGTTAAAGTTTTAATTTGGCATATTATAGTGGCTGAAGTGGCGCAGCAGGCGCTCGTTAAATATGCCCACAGAACACATGGAATTAGAGCCACAAAAACACAGTGCACTGTGCACAAAAAGGATACCCTGCGACTTATGGCATTGAACTTAGCCATAAGGAAGGGGGTCCTTGGGAGCTGAGCTTGGTGGCCTCAAGTGGTTGTATCGACATGCTCGAGTGGCTTAAAATGAATAGTTGAAGTGGCCCCTAAAGCTGGGAAATGCCACAGCAGGCAGTTGGGGTTTTTGAGGGATGTATAAGGAGTAAAGTAAATGTAATTGTGAACCTGATTATAGATGAAGGATAGTACTTTATGGAATTTATTCAGTGTTTTTTAGAGAACTAGACCCATTAAAAATGTTAATTTATTTTTTAAATAAGAAAATCGGTTAGGAAAGGCTTATAATATTTTTTTAAATAGTAAATAGGAACATAGAAAATCGGTTTAGGTTTAAAGTATTAGTTTTCTTTCTAAGTTTGGTTAAGAAACCCATAACAATAAAATATATCTCTTCTATAATACATTTTTAATGTACTTTTTCTTTAAAATAATTATTTAAAATGCATAATTTTGCATTTTAATTAATGTTTTCCCTTGACAAATTCCGTTTTAATTAGTAAAACCTAATTAAAAACAATAAGCTTTAGCTGTTTGCTTTTTTTTTATTATTCCAAATAGTAAACATTACTTGAACTTGAACTTGATAAGATATACTTAACGTTTTTTAATGGAGAGCAACACGCTGAGATTGCTTTGTTTATCGCGACAACCCGAGCTACTCTGCTACGGGGTTCCCTCATTTCAGAGTAGTTAATGTAAATTAAATTTTATGGCCAGCTATAAACGTCCAATACCAAACACAACTGTAAGTGAGATGCAATCGCCGCTTAGAGATACAGCGAAAAAAATCAAATACTGTCAGTCTGGACTGCCCGTTAAGGCCAGCTCTGCGGCTTCCGAGTATTCCACATGCTTTAAGCCATTTGGCAAATTATTCGCAACGTGCCTCAAACTCAACCCTTGAATATCAAACAGCTGAAATGAAAGTTAGGGAACGGAGCAGACAGGCATCGAAGGCGAATGGAAATTTTTTGGCAAAGCATTTCCAATTCAATCAAACGCCCCCACACACACACATGCTGGCATTTAAATAAAAATAAACAAGGCAAAGGAATACACACTTTGAAACACTTTTAAGCATCATTACATTAGCAAATTTCCACCGATTCCGGGGGATATGATGGGGATAGGGTGATTTCGATTGAGACGATGGATCCCTGGGATTTCGATGAAAGGACTTGGGTCTGGCGTGTGTGTGGGCGTGCACTCACACATTGTAGCAACGCAAAGTTGGCTCACTTCCGCTTCCTCTTTTTGGCATTTTCTAATTTCCATTCGCCCCAAAACGTGGGAAATGTAATTATGGCTGTACGAACCCGCTGTCGCCAGCTGTGTTGGCCAGCTTTTGGTGTAATTGTCGTTATAATAAATAACTTCAACTGTCCGACACTTGACACTTGACATCAACTGCAGCGGAAGCGTCGGCAACAGGAGCGGCAAAAAGGAAATCCCCGAACGCGAGGCTTGGGCGATGGGTGATGGGTGCAAGTGCATGCAAAGTGCCAGAAAAACATTCGCCAATGCCGCATATTTCAAATGCGGACACATGTAAAAATGCTGAAGCGCTGATAAGGACATTAACATTTGGCCCAACACATAGACACGCGGCCAAACGTCGCAGGAGGGACTGGGAGGGCTTCCTTCCGCATATGCGAAACATCAGCAGCAACAGCAACAACAACAACTACAAAAAAAGCGGAAAAACCTTCACCTCGTCGCTTTTGACACGCAAATTTATAACGGCAAAGGCGGCAACAAAAACTTGTTGTGGCCAAAACACACAGAGGGCTGCACTCGAAGAAAATAAGCAACGTTTTGGCCTTTAAATTAAAGGAGAAACTATATTTTTAATATTAATACGAACGAGCAAACGAGCAAACAAGAGAGCAATCAACAAGCGAAAAAACGAGCGTGCAATCAAGCTATTTAAGGAGCGAGTAAACGAGAATCAAAACAGCGAGTAAATGGGTAATTAAAATATTGAGTAAACGAGCATAAAAAACAGCGAGTAAATGAGTGATCGAAAAAGCGAGTAAATTAGAGATCAATAAAGCGACCAACAACAAGCAAGCAACCTACCGAGTAAAAGACGATCATGTCGTCGAGAAAAGGCGACGAGAAAGAGATCACATCAGCGAGTAAAGTGACAACTTTGAGAAGCAGAAAGAGCAATCTTACGACAAGAGAGTTATGTTCCTAGAGTTGAGGACCAAACGGGAGCGATTTTCTTTAGATTTAGATTTATTTATTCAGTATCCTGACGCTACAAGGATAATACTTTTAAGTTATTGCGCCAGTCACAAAAAGATTACATAAATTATTACAAATATCTTAATATTAACAAAATTTAATTGACTTATTGACTAATGATTTAGGAGTTATATTATTTATAATTAAAAGAAAGTGTATTTTATTTGTTTTTTTACCTGAAACTTACATACTTTCTTCAATCAATTTATTCAATTAAAACATTAAATAAACAAAATAATCATGAATTTATTTAGAAATACATCGGAAGTAATTTTTTAAGATTAAGAATAATTATTTTTCCAAGTGCCGCAAACCCAAAAAAAAAACACCTCGAAGCCGCCCTGAAAATAAAGGAAAGCACAAATTTTGAACGCATACAAATGCAATTTAAATTTACTTATTTAGAACCCCTGGGAATTTCAAATTATTTGCCTTTTCACGCAAATTTAGCGACCATTTTTCTAACAGAAATAAAACTCAGACAGGTGGGCCTCCGTCAGCGAGGAGGACTTCGCATAGTTGGGGGTACCTCCCCGCCCACTGACATGTGTACACGGGCTGATTCTTGGGCGCAACTTTTTCTGGGTTTTTTTTCCCCCCGCTCCTGGCATGGAGGGGGTCGATTAGAAAATGCTTTTTCCCCCGCGAAAGAAAGTTACCCAAAAGGCTCTGACAAATGCTCTTTGGCCAGCATGTTGTTGCTTCTGCGGTGATTAATGACGTCGAAAGCCGAGCAGGATCTGCTCTGCGGGGATGCCGTGGCAGCTTAATTTAAAATGAAAATTGTACTTAATTTCTAGCTGAAGGGGCGAGTTTTCCGAGCAGGCAACTTGCTAGACTGATTATGCCCTTCATGGCTTTGCTTTGTGCTCTATAGGGAAAGCCATCCCTATGTCAGAGTTGGTTCATTAGAAATAAGCTAACATAAATATTACATTTTTCGGCTTGTTTAATGATTCCGGGAACTTTTTCGGTGCAAAAAAAAAAGAAACAGAAAAATTTGTATGTATTTTGAGAAATTAATTTTGTTTGGAAATGTATTTCGGAAGGACAAGCATCAACAAGTCAGACGGAAAATAAATTCTGAGAATTAACACGCTGATACTTGCATTTAAAAAAATTGGGGTCTTCATTAAAACATTAGATACAATTTTAGGAGATTAACTTGGATAAGAAAAATTATGTTAATGCATTTCTTAAATTAAGAAAACAAGACCATTTTAATTAAAAATGTTAGAACTAACTTTTAAATAATCATCTCATCTCTCATCTCCTGGAAAAGCTCTTTTAATAATAAATTAGTATTTAAGAAATCAAATCTTAGCAAATTCCTACCTGTGAATGTGTCCATAAAATTCCTCTTTCATTAATTTATTCCGACACACCAAAATTGCGATAAAGTTTCCAGATTAAACTCGCTTGTTTTTCTTTTAGCCAAATCTTTTCACAGATGTGTGTGTGGGAGAGAGTTTATCATCCGAGGCGACTGACTGTCCTGTCCCCACCACAAGCAAATTGAATTAAGATTACCACACAAGGATTTCAAAGCATTTGCGGAGAAGTCAAACAAGCTTTAGTTTATTATTATTATTGCGTCAGAGCGAAAAGTTTCAGCCACTCGGCGGCTGTGGGGAGGGGAAAAGTGAAGAAAACGTGGGTTGGAAAATTCTCAATCGCAATCTTATGGTTTATTTCTTTTGCGCCAAAGCTACTTTATTTTGACAGCAGACAAACAAATGTCAGAATTGAAATTAAAAGGAAGGCAGCGACAGGCAGCAGCAGCAGCAGTCTGTGGAAAACTTGTGAAAAACACGCCCGCCGACTCAAAGACGTAGACGAAGGTTTTCCAAGGAAAAAGCAGAGGTGGGATGAGGCAGCCCAGTGTGGCCGCAGTACGCAGTTCCAATCAGAAACTCCGGATCCAGCCCACGAATCCGAATCCGACTCCGGACTCCATCACCACCCACACGCACTGCTGCCTCGACTGACTTCCCTGTGCATTCTCAATCCCAATCCCAGTTCCAATCCCAATCCCACTCGCCGCTTGCTGTTTTCTTTCTTTCTTTTTTTTTGTACATTTCACACAGCGTGAAATTTTCTAAATGTCATTTTGCTGTCATCTCGTGGATAATAAGATTACAACTACGCTGAAATAATAGGATTCAAATGAAAAAACTTTGCCGTCGTCGCCTGTCTCCTTGGCGCGTCTCAACTTTCAATACGCACCGAGAGATATACTTATATCTGGATTCTGATCTAAAGGCACAGTGGTTTTAAGGAAATAAAGATAATTGTAGCTAGGGAAGGCATATTACTACCTTAATTGGAATAGAATGCATTGAAAAACATTTTAAAGTCCAGAATCATTATTCAAATCAGAATATCTTATATAAGTTGTAGTAAATAGTCCATGCTTGGTGCTTTATTAGCTTTATTTATACAATAACTTTAATATATTAGAGAACTTAAGGCACTAATTACCACTCTCCACAGAATGATCTCATCACCCTTCCGATTTCATGCAATTATATCCATCAATAATAACCCTTTTTTGTGCCTTCTAAAGAAAGGAAGACCCTCAATCCATTTAATTTTTTAGGCTAATCTCTGTAAGCACTAAAAAGAATACAATTTCCTTCTTTTAACAATGACTAAATTTATTTTTTTTGCCCACTGTGGTCTTTGGGGCGTTGTCGTCTTTTGGTCTCTGGATTTACCACCTGGAATGGGTCGCAGTGGAAAGTTTTTTTGATAGAGTTCCGCGATAATGAGTGAGCAAGCAGCCGCAACTCCAGCTCCAGCTCCGTCAACACCTCCAATCTCCCACCTCCAATCCCCATCTCCATTTCCTCCGACAAATCCCAATCCATTTGGCGATGGTAACTTGAGCGACCTATGATCTCGAGACCACTTGAGGCGTCGCTGTCTGTTCCACGTCTGCCTCTGCGTTCTATTTGTATAATTGATTCGATTCTCCAGATTCGCCGGAGAAGGCGGTTTAATGAACCATGATTTCGTGGCGACCATTACTTCAGATTGTCTGCATAGCCGCAGGCCACAAATAGACGAAAGTACTTGGCAAAAAATAAGACCCAGCCTAGGCCAAAGAAAACGGGAGAAAAACAAAACAAAAATCAAAACAAAAATCAAAACCCATCAGCTGGCCTAAGATGGATCACAGCCCGGGGCCATAAAGAGAAACCGGCTTTTATAGTCCACGAATCAGCTATAAAAGCCGCGATCCCGGCTCAAACCGGCATCAGAACTTCCCCAAACGTTCTAGCAAGTCATTAGCAACATGAACTCCTACTTTGTGATCGCTTTGAGTGCTGTGATCTTGGCCCTGGCCCTAGCCACGGTGAGTTTTGAGTCCTATCCCTTCCTAAAATTATATTAATTATCCTTTTTCCCCCTCTTAGCCCATTGAGCTGAACGAGGAGCAGAAGGCTCTGGCCAAACAGCATGGCGAGCAGTGCGCCGCCGAGCTGAAGCTCACCGAGGAGGAGAAGGCCAAGGTCAAGGCCAAGGACTTCAAAAATCCCACCGAGAACATCAAGTGCTTCGCCAACTGCTTCTTTGAGAAAGTCGGTACTCTGAAGGACGGTGAGGTTCAGGAGGATGTTGTCCTGGAGAAGCTGGGTGCCTTCATTGGCGAGGAGAAGACCAAGGCGGCGCTGGCCAGGTGCAAGTCCATCAAGGGCGAGAACAAGTGCGACACTGCCGTGAAGCTCCACGAGTGCTTCGAGACCTTCAAGCCTGCCCCGGAAATCAAGGCTTAAGAAGTTTGGAATCAGAAGGAGTTTGGCAAAATGTGATTTGATTCCCTTAGGGAAAAACAGTGAAAAATAGTTTAAATGATAAATAAAATACACCCTTTGTCAGATGAAAGTTGCTTTGATCTTTTACTACTTTTTTGCTACTTTTAAGGATCTTTCTAAGGAAATAGAGAAGAAAAAGGCTGTTTTCTCAAGTCCAAGAAGCTTATATTTTCAGATTTCACGAATTAATAATCTAATAATCACCAAATAAAAACCTGTATAATATTTAAGGAAAACTATGCTTGGTCCTGATGACCCTCTTTAGACTCTTTGCCCTCTTGGCTATCATCTGCCGATAAGACAGTATGTTTGGATCCTGCCATAGAGGGCTCTCCGTCCGTTCCGCTCGTCATCGACGTGGCCATGGACTCGGCCCTGCTCTCCCGGCGAGACGCCATCAGAGTGGCACGCTTGGTGAGCGCATCCTGCGTGTTGCATACAATGCAGGTCTCAATGAAGATTTCCAGGTTGGAGTCCTCCAGGCGTCGGGCAATGGGCAGGGCATCCTCCAGGGCCTCCTTGGTCTGCTCCAGCTTGTGTAGAATGGCATTGGCCTTGACGATCTGGACAACGCTAAGGAACTTCCACAGATAACTCTTGCAGTTCTTGCTTTCTGAAGTGGATTTAATTTAAAGAAATTAAAAATTAAAAACCACAAATATTCCCATACCTTTAATTGCTCGACGAGCATTGAAGGCACACTCGGAATGGCGACCCTGGTCCAAATGGGTTTGGGCCAGTTGGTGGAGAAGGTAACACTTTTCGATGGAGTACTTGGCAAAGATCATTCGCCTCTCCAGCCTTGCTGTTAGCTTTCTGGAAAAGATTTTTTTTTGTATAAATGGAAAACAATGGCTGGTATCTGAGTCTTACTTGGCCCTGTTTGCAGCCGGATCGTTGGCATCTGGCTCGGGATGAGTGGAGCGATCCCCAAAGACTAGGGAGACAAAGTCCTTGACCTTATCCGTGGGCAGGCGCAGCAGCTTGAGGATGGCCGAGTTGGAATGGGGATTGAAGTTCTTCGGCACTCGCATTTGCTCGGCCAGAGCCAAGGCCAAGGTATTGTAGACCTCGTTGAGGAATTCGAACTTCCAGCACATGACACGGGATGTCTTCAGGACAACATAGTCGCCCATAATCTCCTCCACGTACTTGGCCAAAAGCTGAACCTTCTTGGCCTTTCGCAGCACCCGAATCTGTTTCAGCGCCATGTTCATGGTGCGATGCGTCTGGTATTGTACGCGGTACAGGTAAGCCTCCCTGTTCTTGTCCGACATTGCCTTGTTGCCGTACTTCAAGTAGTTGACCAAATACAGGGGACTACGCGATTGCAGCATTTTCTATAAAGAAAATAGAGAATAAAACCAGTGAATCGAGAATAAAAGTTACTACGAAAACCCCTCAGCAATCTAGGCTTACCATGAACTTGCGCACGATGTCGTACTGTTTCCTGGATATGTTGTACAGGAAGTAAGTGGACTCCTTGCACTGGGGCAGCAGCAGGTTGGGGTTCTTGCAGAGCAACTTCATGAAGAGCACATCGATCCAGGAGTCATTGATGTACGACTGATGGAATATGTTGAAGGCCCGCTTCCTGCGCGCAACCTCCATGGGCGACAGCATCTCCTCCTCGACGTCCTGGATACTCTGCACATCGCACAGTCCCTGCTCCTTCAGAACCTTCCACAGCGGTCGTTTGTCTATTCTGGCTTTTTGCTTCATAATATCGTTGACGGTGTTGGCCGTCTTCAGGTTTTTCGAGAAGAATGCCGTCATGGCCTCGCCGGTCACATCTTTGATAACGCCGTCAACCTAAGGGGGAAAATGTAATTAGAAAATTATTATTAAACTTATTACGAAAATTAGCTATTTATTAGCTAATTAGCTCATTATTTCGTTCTATAAAATGTTGCTAACTTATGCTCGATAATTGAAAAGCCATTTACTTTTGATTTTACGATTATCCTTATGTTTAATAAAATATTAAAAGCGGAAACTTACCACTAGCACACGCTGCTCGAAGCTCTTCCTTTTGTTTCCGGTAAAAACGCGCATGTTGTTGTGCATTTCCGCCTTGCTGTTCTCAAACTGATTCAACTCGTAGAGCACATCACAGATGTCCAGGTTGATTACGGCCTTTTCCTCACCGTCCACCTGGCGGGCCAGTTCTGAAAAAAGTGCACAAATGTTAGCGATATATTAAAAAAATTCTGAAAACATTTCCTTGGTTAAATTAATTATCAGCGGCTCCAAAAATAATGGGGAATAGACCAATTATTAAAAAATATAAATAAATTCGAACGATTTAGAATTGATTAAAATGTATATAGACACAACTAGTACTGAAAAGAACGCCCAATAAATACGACGTCTTCATTTGCTGAGTTAATATTCCAAACTGAATTAGTAGCGGTCGTGAGATCCTTAAAACTAAAATTATCACTATACCAACGGATTGGTTAGTTTATCCCTAACATGGGAAAATTCTTGGGCGCGATAGGGGAAAACAACCCTCTAGCACATATCATTAAAGATATTCTGTGACCCACGCAGGGGTTCGTATTACATCTCAATTGTATTTATTTGTCTAGTGCATAAATCTCTGTTAGGCCTAAGCGGCCGTTGTTTAGTGATACGCACACATGCGCTCAATCAGATCACAGCTGCATCGATTTGTTAAAGATCTATGAACATATGTATGTATGCATGTAATATATATACATAAACGTGTTCATGTTTGAACAACTATAGTATGCACAAAATGTAGAAAATGCATTTTTTATGCAATATTACATCACTGATTTAAAGGAATATTAAGTGGTGTATATCAAGGTTAAAAAGACCGTCTATCTATCTTCCCGATACTATCAATAATACTATATTTCGCTTTATACTCACTGGCGGCATCCCGGCTGTCCTGCAAGGCTCCCAACATCTGGGCCGCTTTCCGTTTGGTCTGGCATCTCTTGTACAAGGTCATGTGATCGCGGGGCTCTAGGTCCAGGGCCTTGTTGAGATAATGCAGCGCAAAGTTCTCCCGGCGGCGGCGCGAGTAGTAGGTGCCCCAATCCCGATAGATGTCGTGCAGCACCTCATCCGACCAGTCTATCTTCATCCATGGCGGCAGCGGCTCTTCCACCTTAGCCTTTGGTATCTCAACGATGGAAGTCATCTTGCCGTTTCAAATGGTTCGCCAATACCTACGGCTAAATGGAGAGCGTATCTTAAATCTGATTAAAAGACTCTTCTTGGAGGAAACTCACTCAAATGTATTTTTGAATGTGCACTTTCGCGCTTTTAAAATTTTAAATGTGTAAAATCTTTGTTAAAATTGGGAAGTACAATAAATTTATGAAAGAATAAAATGCGTGTGAATAGCGCTGAGAGACGCTAATGTCTGATGGGAGAAGGATAGAAAAATCTGTAGCTGGTAAAGCATGGCTTGCTTTGGAAGCATTTTTTGTTCTTATATATATTTTATTTTACTTTATTTATATTTAAGTAAAATTTTTTTAAATATAATGTTTGTATAAAAAATATAGATTTAATATAAGAAAAGTAAATTCGTTTGCAGTTTGGCCATCTAGTTGCTTGCCCGCACTCGCTTGTTTTCATCTTGCTGTCGTTGTTCTCGTTCTGCTTGTCGTCTCTACTCGTCGTTCGCTCATTGTTTGCTCGCTCTTTTTTTCGACCGACATATAGAAATATTTAATTTTGCAATATCTATTTTCTATATATATTATTTTAAAGTGTCCTTAAATTTCACATCTTCGTGAAAATCCGTGAGTTGCATTGATAATCCGTTATGAAAAAAACCATTTAGGTCCCTAAAGTGGAGTGAGACCCCTTATTTGCTGCAGCTTAATTGGAGCTTTCATGGCCTCCTCCTTATAAATCCCTTATAATCCATATTCATGCGTGGCCTGGTCATTCGCCGATTTCAATTTGCATAATTAAATGCAAGAGGAGCAGCCCCCATCCCTGATGCTTAAAAACAGCTTTGATTGATTCGTTGAACACGTAAAAGAACTTTATTATTTCAAACTGAATGCGAGCGGAAAATGTCAGAAGAGTCCTCAAGCACTAGATCCCTTGACGACACACTTCTCGTAATTAAAGACAAAGTCACAAGTGGCGGCTGATTTGGTGGCCGCGCAGCTGGTGAGCAGAGACTTCAGCTTGTCCGCCGGCAGGCTACTGAAACGGATCTGGGCAAACTTGAGGATCTTATCGGAGTTGGGCTTATTGTCGTCGCCAAGGAGACCCAGCTTCTTGTAGACACAACTATGATAGCACTTGACGGCCTCCGAGGGATTGGATACCTCCTTGTCGGTGGTCAGCAGGCTGGCATCACTGGCGGCAATATTCAGCTCCTTGATGCAAGCCTGCTGCATCTGCTTGTAGGCCGCCACTTCGGCAGCAGTTTGACCCTGTTTGGTATAGGAATATTCGAAAAAGGATCAATCAGGAAGGGTATCACTTTAAACTTACCGCTGCCAGTTCGCTTAGGGCGAAAATGAGGAAGACCACCACCAATCCGTTGACTTTCATCTCTGCAATCTCTGTATCAGCTTTGATTTACTAAACGAGTTAAAGCCGCTTAAATACTCGTGACATTTATATTATTCGAGTCTAACTTCCATCAATTAAGTGATTAAAATTCAATTATTTCTATTATTCAATTTTTTGAATAATTTTCGGTTATAATAAGCCCAAGCAATTGGCTGTTTTTAAAATTTCGGCTAGCTGGCGTTAAAAATTCCCCACCCCAAAGTGATCATTAGGGTCAGTGAGCTCTAATTAGCTCTTTATTTATGTTGGTTGGGTCTGGATTGCTGTTTGTTTATATATATTACTTATTTGGGAAATATAGAAACGAAGGTAAAATAATATCACATTTAAAACAAGATTTATTTTAATTTTTAATGAAAAAGCCAAACCATAAAAATATGATTCATATTTTAAATGTACTAAAAAATGAAAAAATTATTTCTATTTTAAAATGGTTGGAAAAATATTTATTTAAAATACACAAAGTTAATTGATAACTGTTTACCTTCACTATGGATATTTTAAATTACTTTATCGAGCTTAAAATATATTAAAAAGAATTAAAATTTCGGATACTGATGAAGAATAGATGACTTTCTTCTTAAAAAGAGAAAGAATTTACATGTTTCTAAACAAATATTGATATTTTAATTATTTATGCATAAAAACAACAGCAAAAATTATATTCAGTCACTTTTTTGAAATTGTAGGAAGTATTTAAAATGTAATCTAAATTTAAATATACTACATTTTTTACATACATTTATTAAGCTTATAATGAATGACAAACTTTACCGAACTCAGCCGAAAACTATACTTTAATTATTTTATATTTCTTTCAGAGAACTTTATTGCCCAAAAGCCGGCTTTATAATTTTAACAATTTTTCCTCAAACCAAAGAGACTGGTTTTTTATTCTCTTATAATTTATTATTATATACTCGTATTTTCAATTATTTTTATACATTCAATAAAAGCTTTAAGAGTTCTATCACCAAAATGTTATATTTCATTGCTCTACAATTTTTAATGTTACAATTTTTAAGGATACAATTTTTAATGTTACAATTTAATTTTGTTTACAAATTGTTGGAAACACAGTGCTGAGTGTTCAATAAAGACACAAAATACGATGTGTAAATCAGAGCCCCCGAGACCTACTCCGACTTGGCCGTGGTTACCGTCTCGCCGGAGTGCTGAATCCCATCGATAAAGTCGGTGCCATCGGATCCGAGGCCCTCGCTCTCCGCCTCCGTCCGCTCGAGGATCTCACGGATCCGCTGCTCCGCCTCCAGCGTCTTGAGGTGATTGTAGCACAGATGCAGCTTGTAGGCCGCCTCGCAGCGCGTCTTGCCCTGCAGGTCGCTGCACTCCTTGATCTCGGCCTTCTCGTGCTGGATGATGGTCTGGACCTGGTTCTTGAAGGCCTCCTCCAGCAGCACATTGTAGCGGTCCAAGTCCAGAGTCTCGTAGAGGCAGCTCACGAAGCACTGCAGCGGCTCGTTGTGCTTGAGATCGAGGAAGGGCAGCTGGGCGCCACCCGGGTAATCCAAGTCTCCCAGGTTGTTCACCTCGCCCATTGACTGGACCGGAGCTGGAACCACCTCGTTCTCGTTGTTATAATCATTGTTTAGCAGGCTCATGTGAAAGAGCTTAAGCTGGGACATTGAGATCTCCGTCTTGCGCATGCAGGACCTTAGCATCTCCTGGCTGAGCTTGGGCTCGGTGCCGTTGAGAGGATCCGGGACCAGGGTGCGTGTCATGGACATGTTCAGCGAGACGGTCAGCGAGCGGCTCTGTTAAGGGGATTTCTTATAATATTTATTTAGATATTTTAAATATTTAATTAATTTTACCCAAGCTAAAGGCAACAGAGCAATACTAAGTGCCAGGCACAGCAAGGACAGCCAATTGGTTTGAAGAGACATTTAACCGAGAACTTCACCAGCGATCGATGGTTGATTTTTTGCTAACAAAAACTGTAGAACTTTAAAGCCAGTCACGGTGACACAGACCTCTTTTATAGAGGCCATTTTCAGGGATCCGATCTCCTTTTTAATTGCTGTTTAATTGTTCGTTCAAATCGATCGGAAAATTGTGGTCACGGCTGACTGGTTGGAGACCATCAAGAGATCATGCTGCGATCCAGAGCAAATAATGGGCCACGCCTCAGTGCATTGCCAAAAACATTTGCATGTGAGAACTAAAATTAGCGTTGGTCAAAGGCCTCATTTGTCATATTTAATGGCCTCTATGATTACGCAAAAAGAAAATGGTTTTGCAAAAAGTTTCAAGCTCAATTTGGCAGATGAATATACAAACCATTTAAGTTCCGTTCCATAAAACTGTTGTTAAAAAACTGTTTTGAGGCAATTACACTGTGTATTAGTTTTTTCAATGCATTATTTGCCAAATTCAATTAAATTAATCACTGTAATTTTCAACTAATTTGTTTTCGTGCATAATCAGAGGTTTTTTTCTAGAGAAAAACTACAGAAAAAACGCTTAGAATCTTCAATGAGATTAGAGAGGAATATAAACCAATTTAATCACATTAGTTGCAACCGCAACTCTAACTTTCTTTGGCTCTCCTCTAATTGACGGACTTAATAACAGCCTTGTGCTGATAACGGGGAACACGACCGCAGCATCCCCAGCCACATCACATGTTGGTCTCCAAGATCAAAGGACCTCCATACGGACAGACAAAGGCGAAAGACAACATCGGACCATGAAACAAGACAGTGGCAGAGCCACCCCGCAGCGTAGTTTTTACAAAATGAAATTACATTAATGTGAGAACCGCAGGCTAACCCCCCTTCGGCCAACCAACACGACTCAAAGCATCAGGAATCGACTCCAGCTTCCATCCCAACCCCATCCAGTCCAAGACAGTTCTTCCCTGCTCCTTGGCCGACATTGAAAGCCAACTAACGGGAGCGAGACAAGCCAAACAAGACGGCCAAGACAAAGGCTGATGCCGAGCATCGATGTCCCTCTGTCCAGGCCACCACATCACGCGTCCTGCTTCCTTTGACAAGCCGCCAAGGCGGCTGTCTACTTAAATGCATTAGCTCGCGGGGGTGGAATCCGATGATTGGGCTGCCTTTTTAATAGACATTAGTAAACGCATCACTGACTGTTGTTGGCCAGGCCCATCCTGCCTTGTCCCTGTGCAGACAACTGCAACTGAAACGGATGCTAAATGGAACTGACATGACAGCCAGACCGTTCGCAGGAAGTGACAAAATGAATTATAGACGCCAAGTCCATCAACACTTGGGGAAAGTTGTCGGCGTTATAGTCTAGGAGTTACTAGAAATAGCAAGGGAGAAAGGATTAGTCATGAGACGGTACCCCGACCATGGAAATCTATAAATTAAAACGCAAAAAGTATTGCCTACTTAAGTGGAGGGATTTATAAAGAAGAAACATCCTTTTAAAAAATTAAGTAGGGTTACAAGGCATTAAAAAATTACAGACATTTTGTTTACTTTTATTGGCGCAATGTTTTACAAACGCGGTTGGTCACACTAACGCTTACTTTATATTACGTAATAGAATCAAGTTCTTATCAGTGTTTTAGCTTTTTGTGTGGATGACCATGATGAAACTCAAAATTTGTTGAATATAAATGTGAATATATTATTGGAACGCCATTCTAAACTTTTAAATATGCATAAGCTGGTAAAAAAAAAAAATTGCCCAAATGATGTGACCATGTACCATTAAAGTCAAAATAATTTTACAAATAAATTTAGAATAAATAAATAAAAGGTGTGCCTAACTAAAAATAAATTAAAACAAATCCACTCTAAAATCACCTGCTTATTTCCTGCACTCCTGTTACCTTTTTTTCTCACAGCGCACAGTCACTTTATCCTGTTTCTGCTCCAAATTCCCCAAAGCCAAAGCCCAAGCCAAAGCAATTGTCCCTTATGTCCTTATGTCCCCCCAAAAAAACGTTCCGTCCCAAGTTTAACTGGTAAATGCAATTGCGACACGTGCTCAATGAATGTTTAATGATTTGTTAATTGGATTTGGGCTTTTAAAAACACGGTCGCCTCCCCTTTTCCCTGTGTCCAATTCATTTGCTCGGCCGACACGCATGTATACGCCTGGTAACCTGCATCCCAGGTCCATCCTCGTAAGTTCCACCGTCGCCGCTCATCAATATTTATGCCAAACATGAGCGTGCCAATGCCTTTGGGATCGGTCCTCCGACCGAGGACTTAAGCCCCTGACGACGGTCTGACAGTGGGCTCTAATGATGGCCCACTGTTATGCAAATGGGTGCGTGTTGGGCCCACGCAAATGGGTCATACTCGTACAGTGGAGCTTGCCATTGACAAGTCGAATATGCATAAGTAATTATGTATAAGAATTCAGTCTTTAATTTCCTCTGAGATGCAAAAGGGCGGGGCGTGGTCTATGGGGGTATGTCAAAGTTGCGAAAGTTATTTAACTGAAAAGTTCCTCGAAAGTTCAATGTCTTCGGGGGTGGCTTAGTTGAGAATTCGACAGGTATTAACTGCACTGGAAAAAATTAATTTTGTGGTGTGGTTATTTTTATACACTTAGTTTTTAAGTTGTAGTTTTAAATATAAAAAAAGCTTAACATAGTAATTTTAAAAGTAACAAATTTGGTGTAGCAATAGAAATAAATATAAATAAATATCAGGTACCTCTTTCGCAGGTTTGTATGGTATTTTTTGACATGGATGGACACCATACTTGAACGACGGAGCCTGTTATAAACAACTTGGAGGCTAAGGCTCTGGTAGTGAAGCGTGTGTGCCTGTCGCCGCGCCAAGCTAACTCAGCCAGTGGGAGTTGGCAGTCACATGCCGACTACTGAAGACCGACCATACGTGGTGTAGAACCACATCCTGCTCGAGGTGCCTCTGCTCTAGACTGAATATGGCGGATCTAGAGAGGAAAACTCGAAAAAAACCCGTAATCACCGGTGTTACCGTACCGTGCCTCTGTGATGAATGGCACTACGTTAGTGTGTCTTCTAACGGTGGCTTCCGGATACCTGGCACCTCCGGTCGTATAAGTGCCCGATCCGGGGTATGAGGCTCTACCCCGGGGGATACTTCCTTCCTCATTACTCGTGGGACCAATACATGGAATCAATAGTAAATACACCCCAAGAAACAGGGTGCTCTAGCAGCCCCAAATCGATTGAAAT
>VNJW01008658.1:0-10214 GCA_008042615.1 Drosophila auraria | reverse complement strand
TATTCCGTCTAGTCCTGGTGATTTTATATCCGCAAACGAGTCTATAGCCCAATGGATTCTTCTAGAGGATATTGGATCAGTTGGGGGGTTTTCAATCCCAGTTGCTAGGACCTAGTGCATCCTGGGAATTGTGCTTGCATTAGTGCTGTTAGGGCCTCTTCGCTGCCCTCAGTTCACTGTCCGTCGTCGCGTTTAAGCTGACTCTGTACGGTAGGTTGCTTAGCTAACAACTTCCGG
Source organism: Drosophila auraria (assembly GCA_008042615.1). NCBI lineage: Eukaryota > Metazoa > Arthropoda > Insecta > Diptera > Drosophilidae > Drosophila > Drosophila auraria. Next base: position 9,977 of record VNJW01008658.1, on the reverse strand, counting down.
AGTCTAGCCGTTTCTAGGACCATCTCGAAATCGGAGATGAAGCGTCTCCACGAGCTTCTTTGCGCCTTTCGTAGTTGTTTCTTGTATTCCCTAAGTAGGGTTCTATATTGTTCGTTGATGACATCATCTTTCGCCTGCTTGGCGATTATGAAGAATTCCGTGATGTTATTTCTTTGTTTCGATATGTCCGTGTTCCACCAGGGTGGCGTCGTCCTCTTCTCGATACATGATGCATGATACGCATTCAGTAATTCCTTGGAAAGGGTCTCTAGGGACTTTTCTATGTCTTCCGCGGATTTTACTATGCCCGGACGTGATGCGAGTCTCGTCTTGATTGTCTTTTTAAACTTTTCCCAGTTTGTATTCCGGGGGTTTCCATAAACAACTTTGGATGTACTTGTGATCTGAGAAGGATGGTCTTTCGAGGACTCTCCATCCCGAAAACATAGTACTTTGTCCTGTGAAGATTGTTATATCTAGTACGTTTGATGAAGTGGGGCTTACGTATGTATGCTCCTCCCCCACATTTGCTATAGATAGCAGATAGTTAAAAGTATAAATTCTAAGAGTTACTCACTTCTGTCGTTGATGTCTGGACTCCCCCATACGCTATGACGTACGTTGGCGTCTGCACCCACGAGCAGTTGCTGGTTTTTCGGGCCGGATTCAACAAGGCTCCTGAGTTCCTCCGGTGGAGCTGGCCTGTCGTGTACCATGTAGCAGGAAGGCGCTTCTCCTCGCTCTCTATCATCATCAAAAGTCAGGTCATCAAAGCTGTAATGAGACATAAGGTTAGCTTGGATACCCTTCCGCACGAGTACTGCGGTTTTATTCCTGCTTACCGATGGTGCGTAGAACAAATTGTAGTTGGAGCACCTTAGTCCGGTCACGGAAATGCCACAGGCAATCCATGGCTTTTGGACAATCAGGATTTCCGTCGATGCAACCTTGCTTTTATGGAGGTTGAGCTGCAGCACCCTCAAGGTCATGGGCACTCTGCTCACCTCCTCACTACTACCTCGCTACTACGGTCAGGTCACCGTCCTCCTCATGCTCCGAACCTTCCAGCGTCAGATCCTGGGCGGCATCGACGATGGACTCCAGACCTAGGTCATTCTCTACCTCGCACGCTTGCAGGGTATGCGCATTTTTGTCATCGGGGTGGCGCTTTTTAAGCCAGTACACGCTACCCATGCCCCACGCCATCTTCCCGAATCATGGTCCCCTTAGATTGCGATGGGAAAGAGTACCTTCGCCTTCGCTATGGATGGGATTATCTTCCTGTCCACCACCTCTAGCTTGACCCCCTCCCACCAAGCTTCCAACTGGCTAACCGGTTGCGTCAGGCACTTTCGAGTCTGCTCGTCCATGCACTTCAGGATTTTTACCCCATTCAGCCACCCGGCACCATCAAATGTGGGCATGGGAGTCTTGGGGTCTTTCTCCATCCGTGTAAACAGCGATTCCACGAGTTGCGCATGCACTTTCATCACTTCACTGACCTTCGTCTTCTTATTGGTTGGCTTCGCTTTGGTGGGTGAAGGGCCTGCCTCCTTGGGCCCGCGTTGCCACTTGCTCACCGGAGCGTCCTTAGCGGCGCTCTCGGCAGAGCGACAAGCTAAGATATGTACATAAACCAATAGAGACGGCCGAGTTTTTTTTACTTTTTTCTTGTTTTACTAGATTGTTTATCAGATAATTAACACATGTCGCCAGATGATTTTAATTCAAAAGCATATCAAAAACCCTCTAGATGGCCTCGTTGACGCCCAGTTTCGTTTTGGTAAGCAGACCGGTGACTCCCATATCCGCATTGTAGGCAGGGCGGAACTTCATGCCGGAAGCATTGTACCAGACGTCGCGCCAGACCTTGCTGTTGTTGGCGCTTCGGAGCAACTCGGGAACTTCGAAATGCTGCACATTGAAGTAGTTCATCAGGTCGGCCTTTTCGTGGCAGTATTTGATATGGGCCTCGGTCCACTCGTCCTCCAGATGGAAGCGCCAGTCGAGCATTTTCTTGTTGTGGGAATCGGCCTCGAACTGGCCAAAGTCGATGCGCTCAATGTCCTCCACCACAACCTCGGTATCGCCGCCGGCTGTCCAGTCGTAGATGAGCAGCTCGGCATGGGTGGAGATGTCCTTGAGGTACTGCTGTTTGTACAGCAGCTCCACGTCACGCAGGTAGGCGTCACTGAACACCTTCGATTGCACCTCCTAGTCCACGTTGCGGGCCTTGATCTGCTTCTTAACGGCCTCCACCGGCTGGTCCAGGTAAAAGACCAAATGCAACTTCAGCAGCTCCCCGATGGTGTTCTGACGCTACTCGTTGCGCCGCGGTACAGGGAGCCCTGGCGGAACATGGCCTCCATGGAGACAAAGTCCGAGTAAGAAATGCGTTCCAGGACAAGGCCCTGTCCGGTGCTGAGAATGTGGTTCAGGGCTTCAAAGCACTGCGAGTAGCGCAGCGTGTACATACGAATTTGGAACTGGGCGGCCAGGTCGTGGTTTTGCCAAGATCCAGGCAGAAGTTCCGGGTCAAGCTTTCTCATGTCGAAGCCATACGTATTGATGAAGATCAGGTTCAGGTCCACGGCCGGGTAGTACTGCATGTCCAGCTCCTCGGCCAGCTCCTGGGCGAACTTGTCTTGTCGAAGAACGAGTTTACAACGCAGGGCAACGCGGAACACGGCGGTCATTTTTTCAAGTAAAAAATCGGATGTCGGCCCAAAAAAATAGGGGCCGAGTTGCTTGATATCACAGCCAAGGTATTGCTTTACGCAGTTATAGCCACCTAGTCTCTCTCCCTGCGTAGGCTGCCGTCGCTTTCCAATGTTCGTCATCACAAAGGCAGAAAGGATTCAGCCCGAACTTTTGCCCCGGTTATTTCCTCCAGCATTGGGCGCTCGTGGCTAAAACGGTGACATTTAAAAAGAATGTGCTTGGCGTCCTCCACAATTCCCCTGCCGCACTCTGAGCATCCTTCCTCCGTGTCGTGCCCGAAGCGTTTAAGGTAGTTTCGGAGGCAACCATGCCCGCTCAGTGCCTACGTAAGGTAGAAGCAAAGAATATGAATATACAGAAGGGACATCTCATAAAAAAAAATCTGCCTTATGGCGGATAAGAGAGGTAGAGCCCGCAGTTTGACTGTGAACCCGCTGTGCTCGATTCTAGTTCGAATCTGATCGGCCGAGGCCTGCTTGCCACTTGGCATAGTGGATAAGGCATCGGACTGATAAGGTGCATGGGATCGAATTTCGCTTAGACTTTAGATTTCCCTCTTTTTTTTTGTTAATTTTTTATAATGATTGAAAAAATCAACAATGATTTTTCTTATGTTTATTCGATGTTTAAGTAGTGTTTTGACATTTTTTAGTCGTCGGTTTCCCTTATTTTGTTTTTTTTTTTTTTTTTTTTTTCAGAGAGGAAATCTAAGCAGCTAAAACAAAACGAATTTTCAGAATTTTTGTTTGGCCAAATGATAGATTCATTCGAGAATTTTTACATTATTAAATTATTAAAACGAGAAATTTTAAATATATATTTTTTCTGATGGAAGTTGATACACTACGGTCAGTACACTCAAACGCCCTTCAAAACCAAGAACGTGCTTGTTAGGGTTAATAGGCGCGAAGTAAAAGTATAGGTAGAAGAATTCGAGGAAACTACCCTCCACCATATAGACTAATAGCGCGCAGCTCGTTTGCTATCTTGCACGTCTGCTAAGTGGGTTAAAATTAATGTTTTTAGTTTAGGAAGGCTATCTACAGATGAGGTAATTTTGTACAAATCATTATAATTTGCACATAATACTCTAAAGGGTTCATGAATTTCATACGATGTTCTGCATTGGTGCAAAACTAAAGGCAGGTAGGATCTTGTGGTTCTACACGGTACGTGGAAATTTAACTGCCCCAATAGATCGCTGCTTTCCACATCACCACGGATCAGATTATACATAAAGACAATGCCTAGCATCGTTCTACGGTTTGCTAAGGGGGGTAGGTTAATTAGGAAAAGTCTACTAGAATACGATGGCAACCTAAGGTTTGCATCCCACTTTAAGCCACGAATTTCAAAAAGTAAAAAGTTATTTTGAACTGACTCAATGCGTTTGCTGTGGACGTCCCACTGGGGACTCAAAACGGAAGATCCATATTCTAAAATAAGGCGAACTAACTGAAATCAGTATAGATCACATCTGTCTGCAAATTTTGTGGAAAGCCCCTTATAATGAAAGAATAAAAATATTAAGAATAATGAACGAATAATTCCTTCCAAATAAGAGGAAATTTGGAAGTTTCTAAGGATAAGGTAAACAATTTTAGAAGTGGACTGCACAGGGACTCGGCACAATACCTAAGCACACAGCCTGGTATTCCATCGGGACCTGGCGAATAAACCGGTTTGGCACATTGAAGTTCCAAAAGAAGGGAGCTTTCGTTTAAGCTAGGACTGAAGATTAGGTTTGATTTGGGTATGTTATAAGAATAGGTCTGGTTTGAATCGGATGATGGAGAATAAGTAGTTTGAAAGAACTGAGCAAAAAGATCGGCCTGATCATTGTTTTCTATCGTATTTTTAATTGAAAGCGAGGAAGGATGTGTAATAGGCCTACGTTTAATGTTGATAAAATTATAAAACTGTTTTGGGTCCTGCGCGAACTGAATCCTACAGCGAGTCAAATAATTTTAATAACACTGCGCGTTAAGCACGGTGAACTTAGACTGAGCCGCTAAATAGCGAGAATGGACAGCTTAAGAACCGTTGCGTTTAAATTTAGAATAAAGATTATACCAAATGTCAACTATTTACCAGGGAGACTTATTTGAGAATGACGGATAGTATATAAAAAAGATGTTGGGCTGAAGCCTGCGACCTAGTCTGAGAAGCAGCACCATGGTTAGAGGTATAAAATGCTCCTCCGAATCTTAGATTGGACCATGGAGACGAAGAAAAGAGAAGAAACTCGGGCACGGGGAGGAACAATCCCCTCTGCGTGTCGCCAATGCACAGTGGGCGAAACGGCCCATCTAGCGAAATTTAATTCATAGCTGTTATGAAAAAATTTTTTTTACCAAAGTAAATTTTTTTTTACTTTTAAATTGATTTGACTATTACAAAAACTAAAAAAAATTTTTCTATTTTATGTCTTTTGTATATTTTTTTTTGTGAAAGTTGCAATTTTTGATCAGGTTTTAGATTTAATCCAAGAATAAATGATAAACTAATTTTTTCAATTGTATTATATTTGTAAGGCGAAAAATATATTTAACCTTTATTTAAAAATTATTTGACAGATTAGCTTGCACCCTTTAATTTTTTTTTTTTTTTGTGATGTCATCAAATATTTGGCTTTTTTCAGTCTTCATAAATATTATGGAAAAATTTGTTCAAAGTGGAAAATATTCACAATAATTATAAAAAATGTATTAACTATTATATTAGTTATAAAGTTACTATTAATTCAGACTCTGAATCAGTCTCGTACGAAGATTCTTCTGTTAAGAGCTGCAGCATACCCCTATCGACCTCCATCCTTTTTAACTGCCCTTGTGGTTTGCGTAAGCTAGATATAAGTGGATCTGAGGAACTTAATATGGCATGCATTTAGTCCTCCACAGTATTTATTTGGGATGTTTTCCGCGTATGGTGTTCACTAAAATTGCGATAGTCTTTATTGCGTACTTCTAAGGCTTCTTTTTACATTTTTCCCATTGGAAGTGGTCGCCTCCATGTTATAAGACTTTGTGACTGACAATTTGTAAGAGTGTTTGGTAAAATTTCCATCTAAAAATAATGCGAAAGCCTCTTCTTGTGGATATTGAATCGGAAGGATTGCATTAGATTCTGTAAGCAATTTTATATTTGGACGATTCCTTTGTCACTTGCCACCGAAAAAAGTTGCGCCGCATATCTTTTACCTGCTTTGTGCAAGCTAGAAGAGGTGGCAACTACGAGCTCTGTGAGCAAGCTTTTCTTAACTATTTCGGAAATTTTATTATGTTTTTTTTTTGGAGCAGTCCTCAAATATTGCATTCCTCAAAATTTTTTTGGCGTCTGTGGCTTTATTTCCATTTCTCAACCAATTTTGAAACGAAATATCTCATTTTTTTTTTCGCTATTTTAATACTTTTATCCTTATTTATCAATTTAATATTTATTTCGTTAGCTAAAATATGATTTTCCACAATAGAACATTTTTGGGTTGGCAAGGGTTCGTCCCGCCATAGCTCGTATAGGGTTCGCCTGGGCACTGACAAAAGACAATAACTTGTAAAGTTGCAGGTGGCTGCAGATGATTTTAGACAGTTTACAATCACAAGACATCACAGTAACTTTAAGCAAATATTCCAGAGCGAATCCCTGCGAATCTCAAAAGTTGCTGTCCACGAAAGTCGTACTTTGGCGATTTTCAACGAACTAGTGGTAGGGGCCACTTGAAGCTAATCTTTTTCTACAACGGCAACGGCACAGGTCACAAACAAACATTTTTTCAGTTAATGCATACCTCAAGCTTCAAAGAAATACAATTTTCTTCCCAATATTTACAAAAACGCAAAATTTTTAGCTATTTTGGCCAAGCACAAAAAACGAACGGTAAAGCTCAGTGCTGCACCTGCTGAAACCTATGATGTGTTTGAAAGCTCACAGCTGATAAGCTGGAGTATATTATTCACATTAGATCATGATAATAAGCTCACTGGGCTATTTGTAATCGACAGAGATCAAGCTTTGACGATAATCAACACTTTTAAAATTGAATTAAATGGAGCTGGATCGACGTTTCGCCCACAGTGCAATGGTCACAAGGTTGGAACACGTGTTAGTGTTTCGTCGCCAAGAGGAGGTAGATCTGGAACGACAGGCCACGGAGACGAAGTTTGTGTTCACAGGCCCATCGATGACGGAAAATTAGTTAGCGCTTGCGCTAGCTAAGATGCCGTTGGGTGACGGGTCATCGAGCACGGACGAAGCCGAAGTGACTGTTGTCCAGGGACCCTCCAACAAGACCGATGCAGAAAGAGCTCTACGGCGCAAACAGCGCTCGGGGTACAGGGCCTCTCTCAAGTTTCTACAGGGACTTGAAGGCCGCAACCCAGAGAAGCTGACCGAAAAGGAGCGAAAGCTGCGGAAAAAACATGACTACACAGTGCGGCGACACCTGAGACTGGCTGGCCTGCCCAGCGATACTCAGTCCGCTGCACAGCCAAAGTATGGGCAACGCCGTAGTTAACTGGAACTCCAGACAGTAGCCGCAGCCAATTTGACGGAGGAAGCATCTACCACGTCGAAGATGGTGAAAAACAGGACACCCAACTCACCGACTACCGGGAACAAGTCGACGGTACAAACCAAACTGACTGCAACGGCCAAACCCACTGCAAAGAAGGGACCGGCCAGCAAGCCGAACAAGAAGACGACAGCTTCGGTCAACAAGTGACAAAGGCTTCTGAGAGCAAGCATAAATATCCGGGAGAAATCCTGGGCAGCTTAAGCTCGAAGCCGGAGATACAGGTGGCCATCATCGACAAAAGTGGCCCGAAAAGAAAACTCTCGAACGAGAACTGGCTGATCCTGAAAGGTTTAACCAACCAAGCGCTTGCTGATGCCATTAATCGGCCGGAGAACCCATTCGTGGCGGAGTTTGATGGTACAACTGGTACAAGGGCCTCAAAGTAGTCGCATGTGCCAACGCGGAGTCCCTGCGGTTCCTCAAAGACACACTGCTGAAACTGGACTCACCTTGGACGAGTGCTAGGATCGACGTCGTCCCCCAGACCACGTTCCGGAAGGCACGATCATGAAGGTTTGGATCCCACCTCCAATCATGCACCCTTCTGCTGATCAAGAGCCAGAACACGGACGGCTGGACGATAAAGAGAGGACTGGCCAGCGACAATGGAAACGGAAAGGATCTCTGGATCAGCATCGGTCTGGAGTCCAAAAACCACCTCCTGCGCAGACAAGATCGTCTGAAGATGGGTATGGGCTACCTTCGGGTGGTGCAGATTAATCTGCATCACTCGAGGGTCCCTTCGATTGACCTACTACGGTGGATGGACAAGGAGGGGGTAGAAGTGGTTTGCGGTTTGAGGTTTGCGGTTTGAGTAGTCGCGGCTACCATCTACTTGTCTTTACAACTGTAGGTAAGGCTAAAACCTGTATCGTGGTAAGAACTGGACTTAATGTACTTTTCTCTTCTCGTTACAGCAACAAGGACTTGACGGTGGCGCTATGCGAGCGAAGGGACGGCCCCATGGTATATCTGGTATCAGCATATACAGCGTATGAAGAAAGGGATCCACCGTCAGAGAGCGTCCGAGCCCTAGTGCGTGCAACAAGCGCAGAAAGAGGGCACTGAACTGATTCTGGGGTGCGATGCCAACGCTCACCACATTATGTGGGAAAGCAAAGACACAAACGAGAGAGGGAAATCGCTGCTTAAGTTTGTACTGCTAACAAATTTAAATGTGTGTAATCGGGATAACCATACCACCTTCCGCAACAAGAGCCGAGCAGATTCTATTGATGTAACACTAGCGACTAACAGCGACTCCGTCTCAGAAATTGACTGGCACGTATAAACGGAACGCTCCTTTTCGGACCATAACAGGATAGAGTTTGAATTTGGATAGTCCTAAATTGGATAAAGGCTAAAATGCCCTTCAGAAACCCGAATAGAACAAACTTGGGCAAATTCTCTCAACTTGTCAAGGAGTCCCTCCCAAACCACACAGGTAGTAGGTTGGTCAACCCTGACAAACGAGAGAAATCTACTCAAGCCATCACCCTACCCAGTGCCTTCATCAAATACTTTACTATTAGCCGTCCTCCCAAGTCGAATCGCAACAAGTGGTGTATATCGGAATTCGGTCAGATACGAAAAGAAACGAGAAGACTCTACAACTGGTCAAAGGACAGTGTAAAGTTTGTAATATATTTGAATTTTCATTGTTAAATATATTTATCAAAAGATGGTTTAATTTGAGCGTCAGCTCCATTTAAAGCATTTATTCAGAATGATTCTTAAGCTTAAAAGTTAAAGGGGCAATACCTATGCTCATACATAAGAGAGAGCGCGAGTGGAGTTGGTATATGCATGTGTTCCTTGTGTGCGTTGTCAAGCGGTGGGAATTCGCTGACACTTGCACTTCCCATACTGTCAGCTCTGAGGCGCAATAGGGTGATCGTATTGCGCCTGGCCACTTGGCCATTGCTTATGTTTATGTAACAATTCTGTAGCACAATGAAGACATTGGTACAGTGTGCACTCGATACACGATACATGCATACTACATCTCCCTCCTTTTGAAAAATAATGTAATAAAATGAACTTTTTTTCTAGTGTAACATATGTGTAATTAATTATTTTGTATTATAATTTTTATACCCTTGCAGAGGGTATTATAATTTTGCCATGATATTTGCAACGCAGTGAAGGAGGCATCTCAGACCCCATAAAGTATATATATTCTTGATCAGCATCACCAGCCGAGTCGATCTAGCCATGTCCGTCTGTCTGTCCGTCTGTCTGTCCGTCTGTCTGAGGGCAAAATATAATAAGAGAAAATGTCCTATTGGGACAACGCGTGAGGACATGAAGTTCATTGGCATCATACAATCACTTGGAATTCCAATATGATCCCACTGCAAATATAGATACTTGGCCAATGACGACTATATGCCGATATTGCAATGCGTTAAAGTTCAAAAGAGAAACGGCTGGATTGTGCTGCGCAAGTGGAAAAGTCAAACTGGATCCATTACTTACACCACCACAGCCACTAAAACCATTGTTTGATGGAAGTGATCCCGATTCCATCCATTTTCTTCAACATATATTTGAATACAATAACTGCTTTCGCATGACTTCCTTTGGAGCTAATATCATTTGAGAAGGCGGCTTCATGCCGACTTGCAAGGTTAAAGATACAACAACAAAATATATCATTTACATGGTTCAATGGTGCTAACAC
>VNJW01008656.1:0-44155 GCA_008042615.1 Drosophila auraria | reverse complement strand
ACGTAGGACGGTCAATTCTGATTGGTACACCACCATTTGTTTGCCTGAAGTCTTCGGTGAAATTCGAAAAACGAACAAGGGAAGACGAATCATTGTGCAACTTGACAATGCGAGCTCTCACACATCGGCTCAAACCAGCGCCTTTTTGACTGGCCAAAACGTCGAATTGATGGGTCATCCGCCGTACAGTCCTGACTTGGCACCTAATGACTTTTTTTTATTCCCTCACATCAAGAAGAAAATGCGTGGTCAACGATTTTCGTCGCCAGAAGATGCTGTTGAAGCATTCAAAAACCATGTTTTTGAGGTGTGTCAATCAGAGTGGAAAAAGTGCTTCGAAAATTGGTTTGAGCGCATGCAAAAGTGTGTAAATCTTGATGGAGAATATTTTGAAAAACAATAAAACTATTTTCCTTAATAAATATTCGTATTTTCATTATTAGGCCAGAAATATATGTAGCAGCCTACGTATCATTGGCGTTTTGTGACGACTCTCCACACATGAGTTCACATGAGGCACATGAGGCACATGAGGTCGTAATTGCATTTAAAGGTTTTGCACTCTGTGTGTGCCCTCCGTTCAACACCCCCTTACTTATACACCCCTTACTTGGCCCCTTACCCAACTCCTTCCCTGGGTCACATCCCACATGTGGTTGTGCGTATGAAAACATATAGAATGGTGTTCCTGAAGGGCAGGAGCTGGCTGGGGTTAGGCTAGAGAGGCTTTAGAAATCAGCTACCAGAGATAGGATAATAAAATAAATAAAAATATAAAATATATAATATATAATTAAAAATTTATACAATATTAATATTAAATAAATAAATAATAGGAATAAAATAGAATATATAATAATATAATATAATGGTATTTCTAGACGTCTTTATTGGTAATTTATGAAGCCGCATGTTTTTAAGGTTGTATATTTTAAATAAACTAATTAATACTTTACTTTTTGGACTAAGTATTACTCCACAAAAATTACTTTAGATTTAAAATCAATTGTTGGATGCAATAATACATGGAAATATATAAGAATTAAATAATTTTAGGATCTAAGAAACCTTTATAATTTATTTTTAATATATAATTAATATAATAGGGTAACTTTGTGTTTACTTAGTCCGGAGTTTCCTCATTATTTTCTAGATTTTATTTATTTAAATCCCCTTTTTAGCTCCCCACCCAAAATCAGATCCCATTCTCTTTCTCCTTGATTGTCCTGTGACGACCCACAAAAAAGCAACCGCATTTCTGCGTTTTACTCGAGAACCACTCCACTTCAGTTCAGTTCAGTTTCGGTTCAGGCCACTCCAGTGCCCCGACCCCTGCCAGTACGCCCCTGGAGCAGGGGCATCGATTGCGACTCGCCGCCTGCCATTGTTTCAATTTCAATTTCCATGTCGATTCGGTTGTTTTCGATTTGATGACCTCGCCGCAGCAGCAGCAGCAGCCTCTGCTCGAAATCTATAAATACTGGCAATCATTACGAGGTCTTATATTTTTATTGCATATTTTATAAGAATCTGAGGGGCAGACTCTGCAGAGACTGGGACGGGGACTCTCGGATTCAGTTGCTGCTCCTGCTGCTGTGTGTTCCCGCAATCCAATTGTCATTCATGACAGCTGTCGATCAGAAATGGCGGCTGAAAAATTACGAGTATATTTGTATATGTATATATAGGAGTATATCCGTAACAACAAAGAGGAAAGAGGAGGCCGGTGTGAGGTGGTTGCTTTTGATTCACAGTTCTCCCTCTTCAAATACAGTTCATGTTTTTCTTTCATGTAATTGCCACCTTTTGTCTGGACAAATGTTTGGCATATTTTGTAAATCATGTTCTCGGGCATTTGCATAATTTTATGATAGGTTATTTAATACATGATATGATCTTGTGAGTTTTGATGTATGTAAATCTATGGATTGATATATTTTTAAATGACAGAAAAGCATCCTTGTCTGATGGGGATTTGTAATTGGGAAGGCTAATTTCGTGAAGGGAAAATATAATTTAGATGGGAAAATAATTGACTTGAGCTGGTGTTTGATTTATCAAATTAAGTACCTGGTTTAATTTTTTTTTTAGAACGAGAATATCCATATTTTAACCATCTAGAATTTACGATATTACTTTTAGGATGATTATTTTTGAAAAGGGAGTATGAAATTATTATTACAAATATAGTTTAACTTTAAATCCTTGACAAAATATTTTAAAGAATTATTTTTAGTAAGAATAATCCTCGACTAAATTTTCTTAAACTACAATTATGCCACTATTTTGTAATTTTTTCAGTATTTTCCTGGATCTGCAACTTAAAGGAATTTCTGGATTTTAAATAAACGTTCTCTAAAGATTTGTTGAAACAGTTTTTCAAGGTGAAAGTTGTGCCCTTTGATCCCCCTTTAATAACTCACTTTAACACTTTGTAACCGCCCCCATCTCTTACCAGCTGGAATATGATCGAATATCATGCGAGGTCCCATCAATTTCCGATGCGTCACACCTTGCCAGGGACTGCAAATCCTCGTCGTGTGCCATGTGGCGGTGACATTGTCATGTGCCGAAAGCCGAAAAGAAACCCAAGCCCTAGAAACACCTTTGCCGAGATGTCAACGCCCGTACATTACTACCGCCACCATCCAGGAACTCAAGTACATTCAAATGCTCGAACTCGTACTCGTAATTCGCATCTGATTCGACTTTGGACTATTTGTATTATTATTACTTTCGACGGAGACATCCGCGACGGGGAATTGCCGGCTATTGTTTTGTGTTTTGCAAGCGGGCGCAACTCCTGTTTGTCGTTATCCTGTTCCCTTGCCAAAACATCTGTCGGCTGTCATCGGAAGTTGTATCTGACGGCACGCCCCACAACGAATTTCGAATTTCGAGTTCAGGCGAAGACTTCGTTTAAAATGGCAAAAAACGGAGGCGTTGGCTCAGATTGAAGTGAAGTGCGGGCCCTTTTTCCCTCGCTGGGAAATATTTCACGGCATTTACAACCGTACTCGGTGTGTGTGTGTGTGTCTCGGCAGAAGTTACGGATATTATTCATAATTTTCCAACACGCCACTGTGACACATGTCCTCGAGGAGGCAGGGTTGCTACTGTCTGAGAGTTGTCCTTCACCGGAAATCAGTTTATGCGCCGCCGATAGACTCTGCCGATCTCTTCCTTGACCATTATAGGTGGGTTCGGAAAGAGCAGGCTTCAAAAAAACAACCAGATATGCCCTTGAACTCTGCTTTTACCCCCTAGTGGTAAAGACAAAAACGCAAAAATCAAAGCAGCAAACAGTTTTGTGGCTTTGCCCCGTGATAATGACGTGATAATTGCTTCTGCCTGATAAAATCCGAATCAGAGGCGATGCTGTCCCATTTCGGAAGCCTTGCAACTGACACATTCTCCACACCAACGAGCAGGAATTGAGACACAGTTTATATTCGTTTATGTGGCGTGGCAGAGTTCAAAGGACACCTGCGGAGCGCTTTTAATTGCATCGCACAAGCAACACCAAGAGTGACAAGGAATCTTTTGGGTGTTGGCGACCGACGACCTCCTGGCGCTAGGAAACAAAGTAATTACAAGGCCCAGGCTCAGACAGAAGCCGAAGGAGATGGGCTGAGTGGGAAGTACAGAGAGAAGGCTTCCAATTATATACAAATGCACAAGAAAAATAAGGATTCTGTATAAAATTCTTCGTTTTTATATGGAAAATAAATCACACCAGATATATAAAAAAGATATGCATAAAATAACTTAAACAGGTATGCAAAAGTAAGCCCTTCTGCAATTTCTGTTTCATCCCTGAGAATAAAGAAATAATCTTTTTCGGAGAGTTTTCTTTATAGAAATCTTAGCTGCATTAAAAACATAACTTCCCTATTATTAAAATTAATATGTAAAATTAACACATATGTATTTTTATTTTTATTAAAATTGTTTCACAGACTTGAAGATATCTTTTCTCCGTGTAAATCCCATTGACAGCTTGGCCCTGTCCGGAAAGATGGAAAACCCGAAAACGCCACAGCATTTATTTCTTTCTGGGGAGGGAGCGGTGGCTGATGGGTTGAGAGATTGGCGGAGAGTGCTAGAATTCTATTAGCAGCGTCAAGGAAATCGCTTTTCCTAATAGCCGCACGCCACGTGTCCTGCTCAGTCGTGTGTCACAACCGAAGGACAACCGCAGCAGCATCCCGTTCGGGGGCAGTGGACTCTTTCCTTCTTCCTTCCGGTCCAAACAACAATACAATTGTAAAATTATAAAAATTTCGCACTCTCTCTGTCGTAACGAAAACCGGACGTCGTCCTTTTGCGGCTGCAGTTGGAGATACACTTGTTCTCGGAAAAGGGACACGCGCCACGCATTGGGAAGGGGCGAAAGCTATACGGGAAAAATGGGTGGGAAAATGGGAAGCTGGGGGCGGTGGCAGCGGCCAGACATCATCAATATTGCAGGCATCTCTCGGTCTCGGCAGATTGAGGCTGTCAAATAAGCGTAGCTAATGCGTATTAAGTGCAATCCGTCCAGGGGTAGAAGCTGGCTCAATCACGCTAATAGCCGCAATTCATGCAAATGCTGCAGACAATAAAATATGCGTTGGATATCAGTCAAAAGTCGAGTCAAGTGGTAAGGTCAAATGGCAAGGGAATATATTGATAGGCCATAGGGAGGCGGAGCTACGATTTTTGGTACAAAGAAGCATTATTTTGATATTTTTAAAGGGTTTTTTGGGCCATTAAATCTTAAAGTAAGCTAGGTATTTATTTTTAAATGTTAAATTAATTTGGCTATATATATATTTTTTTTTTTTTAACTTATTTCTGACTTATTAAAAAGTCGCAGAATCTAGTCAAGTTTTGTATATTTATTAATTATATTATAATAAAATTGTACAGTACTAAAAGGACTGCAACAACAAGGAGCCAAGCGCTAAAACACGCGCGTGCTCCAAGCGCGTGCTCCGAGCAGGGACAATGCGGGTCATCCTCTCTATCGAGGTCTTGGATGGTACACCTCACACACTCCATGGACGACTTGTGCACGCGGGGACCCCTAAGAAGTTGGCAGCCAGTTTTAGGCGACCAAACGCAACAATAATTTAAGACAGCTGCAATTTACATAAAAATAAAATTATCATATTAATTAAAAAATTAACTAAGGCAATTTTAAGATTTGTAAATTGTAAATAGAATTTTGTCCTACTTTTAATAGTAATACCATCTGGTATGCATACATCCAAATCGTCCGTTTCTAAAGGATCGTCACTAAAATTAGAATATTCATGTTTAAGCCACGACTCCTTGCCTTCTTTAGAAGGAAGACACATATAGCCTCTTGATCTAACTGGGCAATCACTGCCTGTCACACTGTTACAGTCGACACACTTTACGCCTTTAAGGTCGGCTAGTGTAAGAAAAGGACTAATAGCAAGGATTATGAATAAATTTCGATATAGCTTTGACATGTTTGGGGAATATTTACAGATACTGCGATAGGAAATTATTTTTAAAAATGACTTTAAACTCACGGACTACTATCCATAGCATGATGGAAAATACCTCAGATAGATGAGAGATTTTTTAATAATAATAATAGTTCCATTAATATTAAAGGAAGTTTCTTACAAAAATGTGTAAAAAAATAATAATAATTAATTATTAGGTCCGAAAAAAATTTTCAAAAAGGTTTATCCCACGAAACATATATAATAGTAAATAATAATACTATTTATTTTTTTTGTTTTAATAACATACACCGTTTTTATCTTTATTTTTCCAGAAATAAACCCCTTTTTGATTTAATTAAAATATTTTCGAATTTAGATACTTACCATCAGGTTCCTTTAAGCTTAGAAAATTATTAAAAAACCAGCTACCTTTTGTATATTAATTAAGTGCTTGTAGTTATATATATTCACAGAACTAAAATGACGCCAACAACAAGGAGCAAGGAGCAAGCAACACACATCTGGGATCCAGTATCAGATTCCCGCTTACAGGGACAAACGGGCTGATCGGGATAATCGAGGTCATGAATGGTACAGCTCACACACTCCAAGGCTGTCTTGCTGACGCGGTACCCCCTTAGATATTGGCAGCCAAGTTTCGGCGACCAAACACAACAATAATTCATAACAGCTGCAAATTACATAAAAATAAACAAAATAGTGTATTATTTAAGAAATAAGTAAGTAAGTAAATGGGTATTTCCCTTACCTTGGATGTCAAGAGATGGTGGTATGCACTTATCTAAGTCATAGGTTTCTGGAGGATCGTCATCAAAAAAAGTAAAATTATCATCAGCAATCCATTCTTCCTTGTTTTTTTTTGCAGAAAAGCACTGGTAGCCGGTGGACCTAATTAGGCACTCATCCCCTGTTGTCTTTTTACAGTCGACACACACTACGCCATCCGTTCCAACCCATTCCGTTTTAACAAATTCACTGCACGTCAGGAAAGGACAAGTCACGAGGATTGTGAATAAATTTTGAAACAACTTAGACATGTTTGGAGAAATTAGACAGATAGTAGGATAAGAAAAGATTTTTACAAACGATTTTATTCGCAGGGATTGCTATATACATTCTGAATTTCAGAGCAAGTTTGGATTTTGTGTGGAAAATAGGTATGAAGGTAAAAACCTCTGATAGAAGAAGGAATACATTATAATAAAAGCACCGTAATTATTAAAGAAAGCCCCTATAAAAAAAGGTGTCAAAAATAATATCATAAACTCCAAGACCATACTATAACGAGGTTATTGCCTAATAATTAATAATTATTTATAGTAATGATTAAACCCAAATGTTGTTAAAGGCTCACTTTAAGAAATATATTTTTGTCTCAGTAACTTACAACAATTTCCTCTTTAATTTCCCGTGAATGAAATTCTCCCAAAATTTCTTTGCGCATCTCTTTCTGATTTAATTTTTTTTCAACCAATTGGAGTGTTAATTTTCTTCCTTTTTTTACTGTATCACATAGCAATACTTAAGTCCATATATAATAAATCTTACACAACTAATTTAAAGCGAAACCCAGCTAGGCCAAAAATAAAAGTAACAACAACAAGCAGCTCCCCGTTTCCATTTTTCCTTGTTTTTTCACAGGAATATATATATTCCTCTGATTCAGGAGAAGTGCATTCCATTGAACTTCTCGCGATCGTTCTGGACCATGTTGTTGTACTTCCACTTCTCGGCACTCGAGGCCTGGCCGCTCCAAGCGGATCCTGAGCCAGAGGACCCTGACTTGGAATCCTTCGCTGGCGTCTTGGCCTTGGACGAGCTGCTCAGGCACTTCTCATTGCGTTCGGTGTAGACCATTTTTGGGGGGTTGTGAGTTTCTTTTTGATTTGACGAATTAATTTTTGCCGATTACTCAAAAGCTGCGCTTCCAAATGCCCTTCGTAGAGAGTTCAAAGTTCACGGTACAGTCTGCAGCAGGGTTAGCACTTTGAGTTCCTTATTGTTGGCCGAGTTTCCCGTGCGCGATCCTTTTTTCGACGACAGACTTTTGCCCAATCTGTTGGGGAGAGGAGAAAATAAATGGAAATTAATTTGAAGATTTAAAGGTTTTAGAAATAATAATATAAATATTAGAAAAAAAAATATATTAGAAAACTTTAGTCAATCATACTTAAAGGTCTTACTAAAAACCAGTTTTTATTGCACGTCTTATACTCGTGATCAATGCGTCAATGCAGAATTTTTAAATACTGAATTAAAATACTTAAAAGGCCTTAAAAATATTTTAAGGCATTTCTTGGCTTCACCATTCATTAAAATAACTTTTTCAATGACTTAAATAAAAAGAAATATTAGTTTCATCCATTAAGGTCACTAAACATTTATTTTTATTTAACTTCAAATTAATTTTTCAAATAGTTTTCCACCCACCTTGACTGCTTCAACAATTTGTACTTGGAATCCGTCTTGCTAATTTTTGGCATTGACACACAAAGTTTTGCAACTAGCGCATTGGATAGGAAAGAAAGGAAATTTCACTGCTCACGCTCCCGGACAGCTCAGTACTGCTCTGCTCTGCTCTGGACTTTCTACTGGCCCTCCAGCGGAGTCCGCACCTGGCTTAAATACGCCGTCTCGATCATCTCATCAGATCGGATCCGAACCGAGTGCAATGCCTGGCGGAGGAACTGCGTCATCGTTCTACGAGCAAGCGACGCAGTGCCAGCTGCAGGCTGTTCCGACTTCCAAGTCCATATCGCCGGTGTGAACCCTCCCTCGCACCAGCGCTCCTCGCCGCACCCAACCCCCGGTGACCTCAGTCTCCGACTCCGTCTGAGGCGAACCCGTTCCAAGCGGACGACAATGCAAATTAGAGCTATCGGAGCGACTGGTTTTATCAGCGAAACCTTTGCAAACAAGCGCAAGGAGGTGCTGGTTGTCGACTCTGCGATACCCTAGAATTCATATTGACAGATGAGATGCCAGACCTGTAAAATTAGTATATTCAGCATTTATTAGAGTTCAGCTTATAGCGCCACACCATTTTATGTTTTAGATGCATACATTCGTCGTATATTAAACCCAGTATATCACTGTTTAATAAACAGATACAAATATTCATTTTATAGGTCTGGCATCTCATCTGTCAATATGAATACATGTATTCGAGGCTATGTATGAGAGATCAAAATAAATATTCCTTAAAGTATTGCAAGTCCACAAATTGAAGTCACATATTTTGCAGATCAAGACCGAAAACAATCCTCTAAGAGGTATCAAAAAATCATCCCTCAAAAATCGAACCTGCTATGTCTCACGTAGTGTTTTCCTTTGACTCTCTCACTGCTCCGCAAACATTAGCATCATGATTCGAATAATCGGTGACAGTTGCCGGCCGGCAGTTTTTTTTTTTTATTTTTTTGACACGTCATCCAAATTCCAAATAATCCCCTAAAATAGGGACTTTTCCTAGCTAAAAAATACTTTATAGACCTGATACTTCATGTAACATAACGATGTTTTCGTACATCTAGGTAGATATGCATATGTAGATCGCCTGATCGACTATGGATATATAAAATTATGCATAAAACGATGGCTGATGAAAAGTCTTGGCTGCATTGCATCAGCCAATTTTTTAGCGAGAAAACAACTCGTAAGCCCCGGCGCCGGTTTATAGTATTTCAATCTGCTGTTTATAGATATATAGCTGTCCGATCTGAATTATGCTAGAATCTAGTAGTAATGGGTAAGAAATGGTAAATAATATAAATATTTTAAAATAAAGAGATATAGACAATAACATCTGACATAGCTTTTGGGAATTATAAGCAAAGAATATGATTTCATATGAGATCAATGATATTTAACTCCCAGACTTCAAATCCCTTTGATAAACAAAAAGAAGTTCATTTTAGACATTAATTTAATAGGTTTAATGACTTCGAAGGATCTCCACCCCTCAATCTTCTGTACCTTCTCGTACGGAATGGATATTCCCCCTAAAAAACTCGTTCCAAATAATCCAAACAAATATCTAATTTGTGTACTTTGAACGTCTAACTCGCCGATTTCTTAAATGTCAATGTTATATATCTCCAATTTATATGTCTGCCGAAAAATTCCGTTTGGATTGCATTATGCAAATGCGCCAGACACATGGCTAAATAATTAATAAAAAGCCAGACGCAGAGCAAAGAAAGTAAAAAAATGTATTATTTCAGACAGGTTGGGCTTTGGAAAAAAAAAATCCTTCCACCAAAAAGTGTATATAAAGTGTGGTGTCTTTCAAGTCAATCACTTGGCTATAAGGCCTCGAATAGAGCATGTTTCTTAATATCCTTTAAAAGGAAAAATAACTACCTGAAAATCCCCCTGGCTAATTTGTTTATTTGCTTATTTATTTGTTTGTTTGGGTTTGAGCTTGAGAGTTTGGGGTTTCCTTTGTTTACCACGCCGAGGACCGCGTGGCAAACCCGCTTCCATTGACGCACCATTCCAAACGGTGGCGTAAACAAGAAATTTGGCACATGTCTGCGCCGGCGATTTCGCATCATAGTCACCCAAAAAAACAAACTTAAAAAAAATGAAAAAAAAACTAGTTTAACCCGAGCACGCAGTCAGCTCGTGATGATGAGATCTCATCGAAATCGCGGAGGCCTTTCGCCTATAAAAGCACTGCCCGTCGCTCGATGTCGAACAGACTAAAGTGTACAGCCATCGTAGTCAATACCCCCAAAATCCAGTGATTTTTTAAAAATATTTTCCCCAACGTGTAACAAATGTGTCAATGACGACACCGGACACCAAAGCCAAGCTGCTCAATAATTTAAGGTGAGATGGGGGAAACTATTTGAGTGAAATTTTGCAAAAAATATTACTACATTTTGTAAGAGAAACGCTATCACACTTTTATACCTTTCCCTTGTGACAAAAATTACTGAAAAATTGATTTCCTTAACTTTAATTATTTAAACTAAAGCTACTTAATTTTCAATCCTTGAAAACCCAAGAAAAATGGTTTATAGTATACTTATAGAATGTTAAAAAAGAATTTTCAAAGCTCTAGATATTTCAGGGTAAAGATCTTAAGAGATTTTTATAAATTACATTAGTAAAGTAATATTAGTTTTTTCTTAGTAATTTCTGAGTACCAAAACTTCCATGTTTTTATGGATTATATTTCCTTGTACTCCCAACTAATAAATTCATTTTTTCTATTTTTTCAGCCTCTCTAAACATCTGTCTTCTAAGAAAGGCGGCTCCCGCACTAGTAACTGCGGCAATTGTCTGGAATTCTCCGTGCTCACCCGTCTCTCCAGTGTGCCCTGAACCACCGCGACCACACACCAAGCTCACCTAGGCTCCAGTTTGAAAACTCGAAAGAAAAGCTTTGAAAAAGTCACATATATCCTTGAGAAAAAATGGTCCATCAAACGCGCACCCCGAGCAAGGCCATCCCGGCCAAGCACCTGAGCCCCATGAGGCCCGTGGAGGGATTGGGCGGCAAGTATGCCGTGTCCAGCAGTCCGGCGGATAGCTTCCTCCGGAACAACAGCAGCAGGCTCACTGTCCAGAGCGGTTCCGGTTACCAGCAGTCGTCGGCCTTCAAGTACAACCAGATGGTCGCCAACAACCGGGAGCAGTTCAATGGCCTGCATTTCTGCTAGGAAATTGGAGGAGGAGAGTGAACATTATTTGTCACAAAATAAATAAATAAATGCAATATATAATGCAATAAATTCATTTACAACAAATCTCCGCAAATTAATCGAGTTTCATAAATCGCGTGCGTCACGTGCAATCTTTTTTTTTAATATTTTGCAAATTAAATGAAACCCCAGGCCTAAGCCTGCGATTCGCATTCTCGACGTCGTCATTTTTCATTGTTTGCGGCTGTCTGCCTCACTTTGTCATATGCAAATGTGGGTGTGCGAGTGTGTGTGCCAGAGTGTGTGATTTTTGCACATTTCATATTCGGTTTTTTTCCACAACAGACGCCGCCATATTTTCACATTAGCCGCGAAATCAAAAAGCTTTAACATACGCTCGCGCCGGGATTTGCATAAATCTTTGTTAACTTTTGGTTTAGGCGCTGCAGGTGAAAAAAAGACAGGCGACAGTACGTTTCAAAGCTGTACGAAATAAGAAAAAGAAAATATATAGCCCCTTTTAAGATATATATTTTCATTTTCCTTAGAACACTTTAACTTGAAAAAACTTTTCTAAGCAGGAAGTTTGTTAATAAAAATAACAATGCCAGTCACTGGGTCATTGCTTTAGCGTCTCTGTAAAAATTAAAAAAAAAAATAAATACTATAAAAGGGAAAACATAAGCTTAACACAAACATTTAATTGCAATTATTTAAATTATACAAATTAAAATGGCCTAAGAGAAGCCTTAAACCAATTTATTTAATAGCACCTAAAAGTGTTAGCCTTTTATATCTTTTCTACGTCTTATTTTCTTCAATCAAAAAGGCAATTTTAATTTTTTCCGATTTACCAAAAAAATAAATTTATTCTGAGTGTACTTTGCTCTATTAAAAGAAGTTTTTCCAGTTTTTACATTACATAACTTACAGTACATGGATTTTAGTTCCCCTCAAATTTTTAATTAAAACTTCTTGCTTGGCTTAAGCCCTTATTTGTTTAAGTCAAATTATTTTTTTACTATACACTGCTACTTCCGTAATCTAACCTGGAAACTTAGCAATAAAATATGACTAATTCAAAGTGATAAAGTGAATTAACTGTACAAAAGAGGCTCATCCCCTGTGCCGCCAACTACTGGAAGAAATGCTATAAACCCACCAGGTTCTCTGTGCTAAATATCTGAACTAGTATGCAAATGCTTAGAGGTAAACAGCAAACTAGTTTCCGGACAACATCTGGGGAAGATCAGCTGGCGACGAACTAGTTAATCTGGTAAAATAGTTATCAAACAGAGCAACAGTGATGACGATGGCCTAAACTGTTGCCAAGTCGCTAGGATCCAAAGTCCATAACTACACCCTCTGAGATCATGGCACACTCGGCTGATTCCGACCATTAAAAGACAATCTGTTACATCGAAAGTGCACAAATCATTGGCAGTCGCAGCCACAGATTTTATGCCCCAAAAACATTTTTATTATTCCACTAAATTAAGCGTCGAGCGAGTGAAGTGTGTGTGTGGATTGAGTTATTACATAATATCAGGGGTGGCTTTTCCTTGGACGGAGATGTGTCCTTGTCCTGTAAGCGATGCGTCGACAGTCATTAAATTATCACACATTTAACTTCAAAAACAATTCAAAAGGGCGACCCCGGAACTCCAAGGATGACTGAGGTGGTGGTAGCCTTGTCCTCACCCTTGTTTCCCTGGGAAAGCTCGGCAGCTCTGCACCCCCGCCGCTGCTACAGTTGTTGCCCTGCCGCATTACAAGCTGAAAACATGGTTATTACATCAGTAAGGGGCCAAAGGATAAGGGAGAAAGGACTTGAGGGGGCGTTGCAAAATGCCCGATGGATGGATGCTGTGTCTTGTGATGATTATGACAGCATGACGACCTATCTGAAACGACCTACGTAGTATATGTGGATGTTGCCACCCCCTTTTATGTCTAATTTAGTTTTTGTTTTCTGTTTCTGCAATATGTCGACCATTAGGTTGGAGTAGGAGGAAGGATGATTGCCCATGACGCGGCAGTAAGTGACGATAAATCATAAACGAAACATCAATTCCAGCACTTGACCCTAAAGAGGAAGTCCCGCTGACGGTCTCTCTTGTCCTTAATAATTTCTTTAAAGAAAATAAGTAACACGAAACAGCTTCTTCCTCCTTCTCTAATATGGCATATCCTGGTCACGTGTCCTTGGCTTTCCTGCAAATTAATTAATTGCCACGAAGATGAAGCCTGAAAGGAGCGGAATAGCGGAGGAGGAAGATTGATTAAGAGACAGGCCACGACGATAACCCTTCAATGCGGCTGTCAACTTATCTATCACGCCAACAGCCAGAAAGGTTCAGTTCAACTTAATTCTCAACTCTATACACAGAAAAAAAATTGTTTTAAGATTAGTTTTGGAGAAAATTAGTCTCTTTATTTATTATTTTCCAATGTTTTAATATTCCAGGGAAAGAGAGCCGTATTATTTCATTTTATGACACTGCATGATGCTTTTAATAACAGTGTGACCGTGTTTTAATGCTATCAAATGCAATGTCATTGCCGTCATTTTTCTACAATTTAAAACAATTTCATTCTCATCCTAAAAACAAGCTCATAAATAATTGTATCCTCCTTATCTTTCAAGTTTATATTGTTCTTTTAAATTTAATAAATTATAAATGAATAAATTGAAATTTTAGCATTAAAAAAACTGTGTGGCCATGCTCTTTTTCGCGATCTAATATAGTGTCACAGTGCCATTACCATTTGCTTACTACAATTTGGACTTAATTCCCTTCAATCTCCATCGAAAAACTATTCCCTAATTAATTTCCTCTGTGTAACCCCTCTAGCCCCTCCCTCCTGACTTTCTCTGACTATTTCGTTTCTGATGATTTATCGACATTTGTGCGGAAATCGCTGTGCCAAAAGCCAAAACGAAATGAAGCATTTTCCAGGCCTCGCAGACAAGAAACAGAGAGAGTTTTCCGCCAAGGGATATTGGAAAAGTCGCGGAGCTACAGACTTCAGGCTCGTCCATGTTCTTGGAGCGGAAACGCAATCGGCGCACTGCCAAAAATAAATTGATTACTGTCACGGAAATAGCTACAGCCCAGCATTTGGGTGCTCCAACTTTGTTTGTTAATCGATTTATTCCGAAACACACACGAAGCTGGCGTCTTACTCGAGAATGTCTGGGAAAGCGGCTTAGAAATCCCAGGTAAAATGGGGCGACGCCAGCCAAGGTAATTCAGGGGTTGTCTCCCACTGGCGTCACGTTTATAGATCACGTGACGGGGCAATAAATAGTTTAACCTGTCAATTAAAGACACCTGTAGGTAAGCGATGGGCTACGGCCGGAAAACTGGGCGGGGAAAAGTCTGGAAACTTGAGGTGATGAGAAGACAAGCAAGCACGCAACATGTTCACGCCTCCAATTTGTGCGTAGAAGCTTGAGAGATACTTTTTTCCCCAGATATGGTAGGTAATAATCGACAATTTATTAGACTAACCGCTGGTGATAAAGATAACGTAATCGGTTTAGGCATTCGATTAGGGAACTTTAAAAGGCGATTAGATATTAAATAAGGATTAGTGACGATGATTTACATTTCTTTAAAGAGCTTAGTATACCTATAAGTATTGAATAATATTCCATTTATCAGTATTTATTTTTTATAACTTCCTTTGAAAGGGGAAATAAAAGTAATTTATATCGAAAAGTTCTATACAAAGTATAAACCCATTAAATCACCAAAAGATATTTCTCCTTTGTCTGCATTAATTTCCTCTCCGCAAGTCCCACCCTAACGTTAGTTTTCACAATCAACTATCTGACGGCAAAGTTTTCCCCCAAGGATACCCAAGGAATTTCCAAGCCCTTCCAGAAAAAAGGGGCCAAAGCGATTGATTGGCGGTAACAAATGTATTAGAAACTTTCTTGGTATAATTTCCGCATTTACGGACACGGTAATCTATATATACTGGGATACTTCACTTCAAATTGCACTTCCGTGCGAAAAATTGTTTATCGGAAAGTTTCTCCTTCCTCCCTTAAAAAAATATTTCAGACAGTGTGAATGGAACGGCGTTCGGCGTTTCGAGGTCCGCCCTCTTTTTATTTTCTTCGCCGATAAAGTTAGCACCTATTGTCATTTTATTGATTTGTTATAAATTTCGCACACACACGCTTATCATTTCATGCGCTTCTATTAAATGTAAATGACTGGAAAATGGCGAAAATGCGAAAATGCGGAAAATGGACACGTGGACAGAGAACCCTTTCTGGCCGCTTATCTTTGTATTTTTCAATAAGATTTCCTATCATTTTAAATTCCATTTTATTGCCAGGAGAGCAAGCGAAATAAATGGGTGGAAAAGTCAGGAGAGAGGGCTTAAGTGTCAGGACGTTAAAATAAATTGATACCCCACCGGATAAATTCTGTAAGGACGGAGTTCTTTTTCGCCTCCGATGCTTATCGATTTTGGTGGCAACACCTTGAGGAAAAATCCTTCTGATGCTGCCCCCGGAAAAATTGCGAATTTCCTCCTCCACTTGATTCTGATAATCTGTCGTAAATTCTCTCGCTCTCGCTCACTTTCCACTTGTGAAAACGCTCACAATTAAGTCACACTTTTAATGACGTGACGCCAATATTAAAACGGGAAAGCAACGGAAACGGCAGCCAGGAAAAGTCCTGGGAAAACTCACCCCCTTGTCACCCTGGCAGCTGTTGACAGCGTCCAGTTGCTTTGTTTTTGTGTTGTGACTTCTCAGCGCTAATTAGGCGAGACGTGAAAATTTTTGCTTATTATTTTCCCTAAATTTTAACGACACTGGCAGATATATTTTATATGGTGCAACATTTTGAAATTAGTATCTCGGAAATTACGGTTATTGTCAAAGTGAATTTTAATTAGGAAAGTCGGAGCAAGTGACGAGGTCCGCCGTGGAAAAGCAGAGCATGTCGAATCTATGACGATGGAGTTTCGAGATTGTCCGTAAAGTATATTACGATTCACTGACTGCTGCTCCAAAGACTGTAATCAACATAAGGTTTATTAATAATTTAAAGAAATTAAATACTTTGGAAAAAATATTTGAAGAGAGTGCATAACATCTTTTTGACTTTTAGCAATTACCTTTGTGATTAATAGTTTTTTATGATTTTAAAAATAGATTGCATGGCTGCTATTCCTTTTTTGACTGTAAAATATTTTTTCCTATATACGCTATTGATTTATGTTTTTTTTTTTGTAAAACCTTAGTTTTATTTAAAATGTATTTTAAGGCCACTTTGCATTTGTACGCAATGGCTTACCTAATATTTACAGCCGGCAGTGTAAGCGGAACCTCTGAAAGTATGCTAAGGTAAAAACTGTATCTTTATACATATTAACCGCATCCTACACATTTGTAAAAGATATATTGAAGGGAAATGTCTAGGGTAAATGTAAAAAAATAAATAAACAAAAAATGCCTTGAACTACAAAGACAAAGAGTGCATATTTTTATTAAGTAAAGAGGTTAAGAGGTTCAACTTCTTTAAAAAATATAGAAAAATGTACAATTTAAATGATTTACAGTCTTTATTTTATTTTATTAATAATACAAATTATGTATTATCGCTAGATAAATATTTAAGTTTATTTAAAATTTTAAGACAATATGAATGAGTGTTTATAAAATTAATAAACAACCTGCTTTGTCTTTAAATTAAGTCTTCTCAAATCCTAATATATAAGTTCTTATTCAGAAAATTATAAGAAATATTATAATAATAATAAGAAATTAAAAACAAAATATATATAAAAAATTTAACAGTAAAAAATGTAATAAAATAATCAAAATCAAGTTATTTAAATAACATTTGACTATAATTCTCCTTTAATATGTCTTGCAAACTAACTTAACACAAATCTTAATAAAATAATTAATAATATAATAATTTAAATCGTGGATTAAGTTCTATAGAAGTAAAAACCGGTCTCTACCTCTCCACCAAGGGAAAACTCGTTAAATGTTACTCATCTAAAAATCACGTAATAAATCTGTTGAACATTCTCCCATTGTTTCCTCCCATTAGAATTTATTGTGCACTTCGAAAAAAAATGGGCACTCGATTTCTGTTATGCAATCTGCATATTCCACTGGGTCCCCCCTTTTGGGTTCCTATATGAACCCTTGCCATCCACGAACTTGGATTTTGCAATCTAATGGCCCACCGCAAATTGCTTATGACTGGCGGAGGTTAGTATGTGTCGGATTGTTTTGGGCTAAGTGCAGGTACGTACACACATATCGGAAAACTCGGCAAGAAAATGCAACAACAGGGCAGTTTCCAGTTGCAGCCACCTCGGCTCTTGCCTTGGCTTTTTCAGTCGACCGCCGATCGTGGCAGTGACAAGTTGCATTCTTAATTTATTGGGAAATTCTAAAAGGTAACAGAGGATTAGAAAAATTAATCAACTCATCGTGGGACTCTTGAAATATACAAATCAGCAATAATTTAGTCAGCGAATGGGGGCTTTTAAGTTCAATCTTACTTTATTATTGCACATTAAAATAACTGTGATAGAACCAGAGCATAAAGTGGTGAAATAATATTCACTTTAATAACAAAAATGAATTATGTATGAGAGTGAGAAAATATTTCCTATTTTTTTTGTATTAAAATAAAACCACATATAACACAATTAATGTGAGAAAAATGGCGTACAAGATAATATTTACAATTTTTGAGTCTCCAAAATATATTTAACCATATAAAATATTACCCATAAAACACCTTAAAAATTTCCACGCCTCAGACACCATAATTGCCGCAGATAAAACAATTATCTTTTAATCTATGATCTATTGTACACAAAACTCTGCAATTTCCATCAACAAAAATCAAAACCAATCAAGAAAAACTTCACAAGTGCAAATTAAAAATTTTCAAACCCAAACTCCATCCCATAATTAAAGAATTTTGGGTGGACACCTCTTAATGGTCAGAGCTTTGTACGAAACGCTTGAGAACACCGTTGACTAAAGGTCTGTCCAAAAAGACAATTGCCAGTCAAATTCCGGTCACGATTTTAGCATAAAAAAGATACAAAGATACAAACGTTTAAGCCGCTGGTGAGTGCAGCCATGCAGAGCTGCAGATACGAAAAAAATCTGAAACAGAAAAGTGCAACAACAGCAACCTTTTGTTTTAAGCCAAAGTTAACTTTGATCTTTAGCGAGGCCATGGACATGGGGTATTTTTGCAGCTTATAAAGTCTTTTTTGTTCTTTAAAATTAAATTTTTACTCATAGAAAAATATAGAGTAACAAAGAATAAATATATTAAAACAGTTATCTTTTTTATAATCATAAATAAAATCATTTACTGTCTAATTTTATATAAAAGTGTAAAAAAAGATAGTATCATAATTAATGGCTCTTAGAAAATTATTATTATTTCGTTGTTAACTCAAAATTACACTTATCTACGACAGTTTAATCAGTAGGTCTTTTATTGATAACAGTAAGGAGATTACTGCTAAAATTTCACTTTAATTGAATATAGAGGTTAGTTTCAATTGTGATTTCCCTTACGAGGGATCTTCAACTCAAGGGGTCTTAGCTGAGAAGTTCTCTAATTAATAATTATGAAAAATAGTGCATTCGAGACGTAAAAGTGTGAAATATTTTATAACCTAAATTTAAACACTTAAAACGCAGTAAATATTTGGCAACTTTCAGTTAAAATGCTGCTGCTGCCGCTATTTCTGCTGACCTTCTCTGCTCTGAGATCGGATGCCGCTCAGATTTTGGGCCTGTTCCAGCATCCCGGCAAGAGTCACTTTGACTTCTTTAGGCCAATGTTCTTGGCCTTGGCTGAAAGGGGTCACAACATCAGCATGTATAGCTATTTTCCGCTGGAGAAACCGGTGGCTAACTATACGGACTATGTGTTCCAGGGAATGCCTCTGCTTACAGACATGGTGGACTTGAAGGTGGGTAAGATAGAATATAAAATTTACTAAAATTAAACTGTAAGCGATTTGGCCTGGAATTTTGTGGTAAAAATATTCTAGCTAGAAAATTAACCAGGTTATAGTGGAAAATTACTTAATATCGGCCGGCTTTGGCTTTAAAAAATATATAATCAAGTGTGCCAGCGTTTAAAACCTTTAATTAAATAAATGGAAAGGCGCAACCACGATCTTAATTGAAAGCTTAGAGTGTAAAAATAATTTGCAATTTATTATCAGAGGCTTTCTGAGTTCTTAATAATTGTATACTATATTTTACTATAATTTCCTAAACATTTGCAGGCCTTCGAATCAGAATGGAAGCCTCTGGGACTGCCCTTCAAGATACCCACCTTTTTCATGCTCCACGACTGGGGCCTGCGATCCTGTGAGGTGGCCCTAAACTCTCCTCTCATCGTCCAGCTCCTAGAGTCCCCGATCCGCTACGATGTGATCATCCTGGAACACTTTGCCAACGATTGCATGGGGGCGGTGGCTTACCTGCTGCAAGCACCTGTGATTGCCCTCAGCAGCTGTGCTATAATGCCCTGGCACTACCAGCGGATGGGCAGTCCAGTGATTAACCCCATAATGCCGATGAACTTCCTGCCCTACACAGATGACATGAATTTGATTGATCGGTTGAATAACTTCTTCCACTTTCATGCCGTTAATACGCTTTATCAGTGAGTGTAATAATACTTATTGCTTGCCCTTGGAAACTCGGAAACTTATCAGCTGAATTTTTCCTTGAAAAAGTCTGATTACCGAACCGGCCACCGATGCGTTAATCAGTCGGAGATTCGGACAGGGACTGCCGCCCATCAATGAGATTGTGAAGAACACGAGTCTGATGCTGATTAACCAGCATTACGCGCTGACTGGGCCAAGACCCTATGCCCCGAATGTGGTGGAGGTGGGAGGTCTGCAGGTGGGACCGGAAAGGGCACTGCCAAAGGTATAAATAAATATTAAATTAGTAATTACTTAGTTATCTTTAAAAATTATTAAATTTATATACTCTACTTGAAGAAATTATATTTCTAATAATATAATAGGTGAAGTATATAATTCGAAGCCATTGTTAAAGATTTAAATTTAGCTTAAAAATAAGATTATTTCTAGAGCCAGCAAGACTCTTTTTCTTTTCCTTTCAAACTTGAAAAATTCCAAAAATAATACAAACTAGGATCGCCCAGTGGGGGAAAATCCCCCACCAATTCTGAAATTATCTTTTCAAAATAACCACGTTCTTTGGATTCACAATTCACTTTTGCCAAACTCACCAATTTTCTCCAGTTTTTTCTGCTTAAATTTGAACAACTTTTGATTTATCGCAATAGAACGGAAAAGATTTCCAATGCTTGCTTCGTTAAATTGTTGTTGTTTCCGTTTCGTATGCTTCATATACGTATTTCTCGTTTACCTGCACTTAACAGGTAACATTGTCAAATTCAATTTTTTTTCATATTCTGCACATCTACAAATTAATACGAATCGAATGGTATATTCCGTTTCAAAATCGGTTAACGGGAAGTAGGGGAAAAAGGGATTACTAAAAAAGGCTTAGCCTATTAATATATAGATATTCGCTTCTTAAAATATATTTTTAAGCAGCTTTCCACAATTATCAAAATAGTCACACTAAAGCCCTTTAAATAATTCCCTTAAAAACTACTTTAAATGTAAATAATCTACTTGAGCAAATCTAGGATTAAGTAGAATAAATACATAAATATTAATTTGCTTGTTAAACCCTATTTAAACAGCATTTCTTTCTTCTTAAAATAATCAAGCAAAAGCCTTGTAAATAATTTCCAAAGAATATGTAATCTTTTTGAGCAAAATTAAACATTGCAAGCGTTTGTTTGCTTTTATTAATCTTGTCTACGCAGGTCACTAAGCTCTAAGTAATTAAAAAAGTAAATAAAAACAGTCAACCCAGACATTAAAACCAGACACAAAGAAGGCTTTAAGCCAAATTAAATCATGTGTAAATCATTATATTAAAATATGTGCATATTAAATTATAAAAGTTAAACATTGGATTTTACCAAATCATTACCATTTTCCCTGCTCTCTCCTCTATCTGTCTGAGAGATAAGCCCATGTTAATCTTAAAATATGTGTATATAAGAAAACAGGAAATATGTTTAAGCTAAAATGAGATTGGCAAATGTTTTGAAACATTTGATTATTTGGATCAACATTCAAGAGAAGCATGTTTCGTGGGCAGACAAAGAAACACATTGGTAAAATGTTTATTTTTAACTAAAAGCTTTTTACTATATATTTTCAAATTGTATATTTTTTGTATTCTTCTTTAAGTAAAATATAGAATTTTAAATAGTTTTTTCTTAACTTAATCCCAATAATTATTTCCAAACAAATATTCTTCTTATAGCACCTTGTCGACCTCATAGAGCGCTCTCCCAATGGCATCATCTACATCAGCTGGGGATCCATGGTCAATGCCAACACTTTGCCTTCGTCAAAGAGAAAATCACTTTTCCAGAGCATTTCCCAGCTGAGAGAGTACAACTTTGTGATGCGCTGGAAAAATGATAATAAGTCTGCTGCCCTAGGAGATAAACCCAGCAATCTGTACACATTTGACTGGTTGCCCCAGCGAGATCTGCTGTGTCATCCCCGGGTCAAGGCCTTTGTCTCCCACGGCGGCCTCCTGGGCACCACGGAAGCGGTTCATTGTGGAGTTCCCATGCTGATTACCCCCTTCTATGGCGATCAGTTCCTCAATGCCGGCGCCGTGGAACAGCGACGCTTTGGGGTTATAGTGGATTTTGCTGATTTCGATACAGATCACATAACCAGGGGACTGCGATCTATACTCGATGAGGGGTGAGGTTCTTCTATGAAGTAATTCCTAACTTATTGAAATGGTAATCCCATTCGATTTTGTTTCCAGCTTTGCGGATAATGTTCGCCGGGCCACAGAGGCCTTCCGACGACGTCCCTTGCCCCCCTTGGACTTGGCGCTCTGGTGGATCGAGCATGTAATCCAATCTGGCGGCGCTCCCCTTGTCCAAAGCCCAGCCAGGCATATTAATTGGATCGTCTACAACTCGATCGATGTTTTCCTCTTCTGGCTGGGAATCCTATTGCTGTTCATAGTCGCCCTCTGGAAACTGATCAGGTGGATCGGAAGAAGAGCTTTTGGTAGTAAAAGCAAAAAGCAAAAGCAAAAGCAACAATAAAAGCGATTGGTTTAATAAACCATAAGAAAAATACAAACATTTAAGAGAACAAGTTTCACTTTACATTCGGAGAGACAAAAACTTAGTGGGAGACTTTGAGAACGTTAATGCGGAACAAAAAATAAATAATATTGAAAAATGCTTTACTGTAAGATCTGTGAATTTAGGGGTGTGTTAATGCTTTAATAAATTATTATTCTAAAGAGATACATTTCTGAATGATTTACTCTGGACTTAGTTGTTCTATTTCAAAATAAATGATTCCAGAAGATAGGTAGTTCTAGAATAACCACATAATATTTATAAAACAAACACATCTTTGTTAAAATATATATTTTAATAAAATTATTTTTGGGCATCTATTTAAATTTAACAAAAAAGTTACGAAATTTCTTCATGTAACTTTCTTTGAACAAAAAGTTCAATAAACTTGGACTGATACTGAGAACTGCTTTCACTTTTTAATTTATATTATCGGCTAAGCAAGCGTATCATTAACACAGTCATTTCTAATTATTGGAAAAAAAGCTTTGGACAAAGATTGAATACTCTATAAAATTTAAATTAAATTATTTTTACTTATTATTACTACAAAATAGTACAAAATAAAACAACAATTGCAGAAATATATAAAATAAAAATATTAAAATACTTTTTTACTTGAAGAATTCTTCAAAGAAATTTATTTTTTAAAGGAACTTTTCTTAGATATATTATATAATGCTTTTAGATTTATGTACTTAAGGTAAACAATTCTTTATTTATCTAACAAAGAACCTAAGAATATTTTTAATAACTTGCATAATTTTATTTTATAAAACGAAAGCCTAAATTAAATTTCTACAAACAATAAAATATTCCAGTTGCGTGCCAGAGCCTAATTACAATACTCTAACAGAACTACGCATATCCAATCCCCAACGTGTACTTGTACTCTCCGTATTCGGTTTCGAAACACTGAAAACAAGCTTGTATCAAACGTAGAAAATGAAATGTAAACAGTCGGGAGGCCTTGTGGGGGCAACATGTGAGTTCTGACTGATAAACAACCGCCAGACTCGTCATATATTGTGTCTGCTTTTGTAGTCGCTAAATTGGCTTTCCACAGCCGGTAGTCGGTAGTCTCGTGAGCAAGGGCAAGGCGGTCTACTCTCACTTGATCACTGATCATTTCCCCCAAATCTCTCTGGGGGAGAGTCTCGTCTCTCTGGCACCTTTAGGCATTCCTGGTGAGAGGGAGAGTATGATGGAGAGCGATTGAGAGCGATTGGTTGCCGAAATAGGTTCGGGAGAAGATCAGAGGTAGCCACGTTTGGATGGAAAATAGCTAAAAACTAGCCAGAAAATTAACTTAAAATAAATATTACATTAAATAGGTATTTCTTAAAAATTTATTTGCTATTTTCTTATTTAAAATAATAAATAATTATGTATTAATAAAGAGAGCCTAAGGTAACAAAATTGCAAAAAGCCTAAAGTAGCTAGAAAACTAATTATAAATATATCGCATCTTACTTTCTTAAGTACATAAATATTCATAAATAAAAAAATTGAAAAACATGTATTGAAATAGATAGAAAATATAATTAAAAGTAACTTTAAACGAAGGACATAGCTCAGAGACAAGAGGCATGAGTTCAAATCCATCTTGCTTCAAAAGAAAAAAGTACATTTTCTTTTGACTTCTATAAACAATTATTTAATTATTTAGTAAAATGTATCTACCCAGCTTTATCTACATATTTCAATTAATTTACTAAATTTCCATTATTTTAAAATATAGTTTTTATATTCTCCCAAAAAACTAGCCACCTTGTCACCTCTATCGAAGACCACGATTTATTTCCGATCGGTGAGTGAGCAATTTTGGTGCGTTTTTTATTTTCTGTCGCCGCCGTAGCCGCTCTTGGTCGGTCCGTCGGTACATTGACCGAAAAGCTTTGCGACTCGCCTGCATTTCTCTGAATTTTCGATTCAGTCGCTCGTCGACAGTCGAACAAGTAAGTAAAAGCGAGTGAGAGCGATGGGAAAACAGGACTTGGGAGCTCCAGAAATTCCGGGAATCCATTCGGTTGCGTCTTGAATCTGTCGCGTGTGTGTGTATCTATGAAGTTCAGCTCGGTTCAATTGCAATTTAAAAATTTTGAGGAAAGCCCGCAGTCAGCAAGCTACAGAATTTATTAGCCACTATTGTGATGCAATTGCCTTGGCTTTTGTTGTGCTTGTGTTTTCGCCTGCATTCTTTACATAATTTTCCCTGCATTTCTTGCATTCGCGACATGCGCACAGCCACCCCACCGCCACCCCAGTGCCTCCCACTCAAGGTCAGACGAAAATAATGCAAAAAGCCAAGAAAGGAAAATCCGCAGAGGCAACAAGTGTTTTAACACCTGCTACTAGCAGAAATCGCAAAGGGTATTAAGTGCTTGAGGAAAGCTGAGTGCAAGTGATTCGTAAAATATTATTTAAGGGATTAAGGAAAATATATTTTCTTCGAAATAAAATAATTTAAATATATTCTTTGTTTATTCCCCAGAGAGCATCATGTGGTCGCCTTTGATCTCTGTTTTCCTACTCGCCCTCACCGGCTCCGATCTGTTGGAGGTGGAGGCCAGCGGTCCTCTCAAGGTTCTCGGCCTCTTTCCCCATCCGGGCGTGAGTCACTTCCACTTCTTCCATCCCATCATGCGCGGCTTGGCGGAGGCGGGTCACGATGTGAGCGTGGTTTCCCATTTCCCGGACAAGAATCCGGCCATTCGCTACAAGGATTACCCGCTGACCGGCATGGATAAGCTCACGAATAGCGTGGACCTGAAGGTGGGTGTTCCAGGAAACAGAAAAGGGGAATAACTTGTGGGTGTGTCTGCTGTTAAACAATTGTTAAAAATAACTCAGTCGTAGTAAATAAATTAACGAGAATAGGTACACATTAATCATTAGAAATTATGGGAAGAATAGGAAACAAAAGGTTGAAAAAAATACTAAATTAAAATCCCCTTAAACTATAAATGGTAACTTAGGGGTTAGTAATTGTCCCTTACTATTGAGGTTTTTGTAATTGCTATTTTCCTTTTTGTATTTAAAACCCTACTTTAAATAAATTATGCATTAAGGGTAATATCTGAAATATATTTCTTTTTAATTTAAGTACTTAAAGTTCCCTTGACAGTCTGCGTAAAATTTATATGTTTTTGTTTTTAAACCACTTCCAGAAACTTGAACTTGACTTAAATATGGTAATTTATAAATAACTTATTTATGTATTTATTCCCAATCTTTTCGGTCCTAATAGATTTGTAAACCGGATTCATTAGGAAACACAAATGAACCGAAAGCGTTATTTGATAGTTTGATAAATGGGATATATTTAATTTGATAAACCTATTTTGATTTATTTATTTATATTATTTTCCTTGGTGTATTGCCTTATTTATATTTATTTGTTTATTATTTATTACTTATTATTATTTTCCTTATTTTTCTATTTAGTTCTTCGAAAAGCGCACCTTCTACAGTCACTTCCAGGAGTTCTTTCTGCTGCACGAGTGGGGCAAGCTGGCCTGCAACACCACGCTCCGCTCGGAGGCCTTGCAGCAGATCCTGAAGCGTCGCCAGGGCTACTTTGATGTGATAATCATGGAGCAATTCAACACTGATTGCATGATGGGCGTGGCCCATCAGCTGAACGCCCCAGTGATAGGATTGAGCAGCTGCGTGATGATGCCCTGGCACTACGAGAGGATGGGAGCTCCTTTGATACCTTCCCACGTGCCAGCACTGTTCATGGCCCAGTCGCAGGACATGGACTTTGGCGGTCGTTTGGCCAACTGGTTCAGCACTCATGCTCTCAATTGGATGTACAAGTGGGTTTTAAGCTTAAAAAACTAACGAAAAATTTAACTAACCTTAGTTTATTTATTTTTCTTGCTCAGATTAATATCCATCCCCGCTGCGGATGCTCTGGTTCAGTACAAATTCGGCCACGACCTGCCCTCCGTGGGTGAGATGGCCAAGAACACTTCGGTGTTCTTTGTGAACCAACACTACTCCCTGAGCGGACCCAAGGCCATGCCCCCGAATGTCATCGAATTGGGCGGCATTCACATTCAGAAATCGAAGCCCCTGCCGGCGGACCTGCAGCGCCTGCTGGACAATGCCGAAGAAGGCGTGATCCTCATCAGCTGGGGCTCCATGATCCGCGCCAACTCGTTGTCCGCCGCCAAGAGGGATGGCATCGTCCGGGCCGTGGCCCGGCTGAAGCAGCAGGTGATCTGGAAGTGGGAGAACGACACGCTGCCCAATCAGCCGCCCAATATGCACATCATGAAGTGGCTGCCCCAGCGGGACATCCTCTGTCACCCGAATGTCAAGGTGTTCATGTCGCACGGCGGACTCATGGGCACCTCGGAGGCGGCCTACTGTGGCGTCCCAGTGGTCTCCACGCCCATGTACGGGGATCAGTTTGTCAACACCGCCGCCCTGGTGCAGCGGGGAATGGGAACCATCCTGAACTTTGAGGATATTGGCGAGAATACGGTGTTGAGGGCGCTAAAGAAGGCTTTGGACAAGAAGTGAGTATTGGGGGATACACAGAAAGATATTATATTTAAATGTGAAATTGGGTGGAATTTGCTTTTATTTTGTATTAAATTGTGTGTTTCTTCGATCGTGCTTTTTTCGAATTCGATCAGGTTTTTTTGTAGAATTAATTAGAGTAATATTTCACCCTTGGTTTTTTTTTTGTTATTTGTTTGTTGAGTTTCATATACTAAACACAATAATTTCTGAGAGTAACCTTACTTTCGTTAGGTGACATCATTTTTTTTTTAAGTTATTTAAAAGCTTTAAAATGGGCATAAGCCATTAAAAATTTAAAATTATAGCAAAGCTTTAATTGTAGTAATTATTTAAACCTTAAATATACCTTTAAATTGGGTACCAAATTGATCAGAATCGATTTAGATTATTCCATTAGCTAATATAGTTTTAATTGTTTAAAGTTATTAGAGAAAAACACGAAAGTGAGAGGTTTAGATTAAATAAATTACATTAAGCTTACATATTATATATTTTTTTTAAATATTTTTTAAACCAAACATTAAAGTGAGAAATAAGTTTAAAGAAGAATTTAAAGATTCTACCTTGTGTGTCGAAAGTAATATAAATTTTAAATCTTGAAGAAAAAACTTGTAAAGTAACTTTACTTTTTTAATTTTTTTATTTTTATTAATATATATATTCCCTTAACTAATCCCCAGGTTCTACGATGCCGCCAAGGTCGTCTCCCATTCGTACAACCACCGACCGCAGCAGGCCTTGCACACGGCCTTGTGGTGGGTGGAGCACGTGGCGCACACGGGCGGAGCACCCCTGCTTAAGCCCAGTGCCGTCTTTATGTCCCGATTTGCGTACTATTCCCTGGACTGCTATGCGGTCCTGGCCGTCATCCTGGGCACCATCATTGCCAGCTGGGTGTGGCTCATCCGGCTCTGCTGCGGTTCGGCCGCCACCCAAAAGACAAAGAGGGATTAAGTCGGGTTTCCTAATCTTGTCCGTGGTGTATGTGATATTTTATATGTTCTGTATGTAAGAGACTTTTAGGTGTAAAGGACCTCTGCCTCAGCTCAAGGACTTGTAGATTGTAGACCTTAGTGCCGCCAAAATTAAATATATTATGTTTAATCCTGTAAAAAATAGGTGTTTTTATTTTTTCCAACATTTGTTCTGCTTTTATAAAAAGTCCTGATTAACATGGCCTTGGGGTTGGTTTGGGATAAATTTTTAATACTTTTTTCAAAAATTATAATACAATTAAATATATGTTGCCTTCTTTTGGGTTGATTAGAATTTTCTTTGTATAGTGTTTTGCATAGTTTCAGAGTCTCTTAGAACTTAAGCCCTCCATATTTAAAAAATGCAGCCCACTTTTAGGCACTAAAGTGTAGGGATGTAGAGGAATTTAAACTTTTAAATTCGAAAATAAACTAAGAACTAAAATAATCTTATCTAAGCAAGTAGTAATCAGTAGATAATTCACCTTTTTCCTACAAAAAAGCCTTAAAGTGTTATGATTTTTACAGGAAATAAAAGAATATAAAGTCGCATAAAATAGCATTTTGGTTATTGATTGAACAATTTAAAAATATCATTAATTTGTAAATCGTAATTAATATTTAAAACTAAAAAGTATTTCAAGTTTTATCATCAGCATTAATAAACAATTGGCACAGCTATTTGAAGCAATAGGAAGTGAAATTATATAGGGTATCTCATATACCATATGTTATATCTTCTCTGTAATTTACGACAAAATAACAACTTTCACCCGACACAGAGGTCCCCTTGAGATTCTCTAGGTTCCATTAATAAGTCTACAAAGCAAACAAGAGAAGGCTTAAGCGAAGAGAACCCTTTCTCTCTTCTGTCAGCTGTCAGCGTAGTGCGTGATAGTTCAGTTTGTAAGTATATATATACGATTATTACGAAGTGTATCATGTTGATGTGCTGACACCGCCGAAACGAGCTCTTGCCGTGCTCAGTTGATGCTCATCTTTCGACCATTTGGGATCTCTCTCGCCCCGGGAAAGACTAACGCCGGTGATTATTTTGTTTTATTTTTATTTCTAATTAAAAAGATGGATCATTTTATTAGTTAATTTTAGAAGTGCAAAGAATGTACTCGTTGCAAATACCAAAATGAAAATCGATTCTAATAGGGCTCGCCACTCTGACGCAACATTGAACTTGACCCACCTCCAACCTCCTCTGTTTCACAGCGACATCATGACTGGCTGCAAGGAATGGTTTCCCCTACTGGCGCTGCTGTCCTTACTGGTGGTGTCCAGCAGTTCCCTGCGCATCCTGGGCCTGTTTCCTCACCCAGCCATGAGCCACTTCAAGTTCTTCCATCCTATCATGCGTGGCCTGGCCGAGGCCGGACACAGTGTGGACGTCATCAGTCCCTTTGCGGATGAGGAGCCGCCCAAGGGATACAAGGATTACCTGTTGCCGCCGGCCACTCTCACGGCGGCTATACACTTGGAGGTAACTCTCTGGATTTTTTGGGGATTTATTTCTAAAACTATTTCCCCTTTAGGACTTCGAAATGCCCTTCAGCTTTCTCTTCCATTACATCGAGTACTTCATCCTGTACAGCATGGGCAAGGAGGCATGCAACGCCACGCTGAACAGCCAAGCCCTGGACGAGATCCTGAAGCATCCTCCCGGCTACTATGATGTCGTCATGATGGAGCATTTCAACACGGACTGCGGGATGAGCGTGGCCCATGTGCTCCAGGCGCCGGTCATTGCCCTGAGCAGTTGTGCTTTGATGCCCTGGCACTACGAGAGATTTGGGGTGCCGCTGATCCCTTCGTATATATCGGCTCTGTTCCAGGGGCAGTCCCAGGAGATGTCCCTCGCTGGGCGATTGGGCAACTGGATCACAGTCCACTCCCTAAATTTGCTGTACAAGTGAGTCCTTGCTTCCAAATCAACTCAGAATAGAGATGGAGGTAAACTCTTGATCCTCCGCAGAACCTTTACTGTGCCAGCGGCCAATGCCTTGATCCGTCAGAGATTCGGTCCCGGTCTTCCCTCCACCGAGGAGATGGTGAGGCGCACCTCCCTGATGCTGGTCAACCAGCACTACTCGCTGAGCGGACCCAAGCCTCTGCCCCCCAATGTCATCGAGGTGGGCGGTGTGCACCTACGGCCAGCGAAGCCTCTGCCCGCCGATCTCCAACAGCTGCTGGACAATGCCGCCCAGGGCGCCATCCTCTTCAGCTGGGGCTCTCAGCTCAAGCTGAGTTCCCTGTCCGACGCCCGGAGAGATGGCATAGTCCGTGCTCTGGGGAGATTGGAGCAGCAGGTGATCCTGAAGTGGGAGAACGACACTCTCCCGAAAAAGCCTGCGAATGTGCACATACGGAAGTGGCTGCCACAGCGCGATATCCTGGCGCATCCCAATGTCCGGGTGTTCATGTCCCACGGCGGACTAATGGGCACAACGGAGGCGGTGTCCAGTGGAGTGCCCATCGTCGGAGTGCCCATTTACGGCGATCAGTCCCTCAATATCGCGGCCCTGGTTCAGCGCGGGATGGCCGTGCAGCTGGCGTTCCAGCAGTTGGATGAGGAATCCGTCTACAGGGCGCTAACCAAGGCTTTGGAGCCCTCCTTCAAGCTGAGAGCCAAGGAGGTGGCCTCGGCCTACAACAGTCGCATCCAGGATCCCTTGGACACGGCCATCTGGTGGGTGGAGCATGTGGCGGAGACTCGGGGAGCTCCCTTGACTCAGCCCAGTGCCGTCTATCTGTCGCGTTTCGTCTATCACTCCTTGGACGTGTACCTAGTGGTGGCTCTCGTCCTGCTCCTTCCTGTGCTCGCCCTTGTGGGACTGATGCGTCTCTGTAGAAGCGGAAAAAAGGGATTACACCAGCTAAAACGCAAAAGAAATTGATAAGTTACCAGGACTCCTTTTACAATAATTTCGAGAAACAAAAACTGTATTAAAATCATAAAAAATCATCTTTCTCTTTTAATACAAAATATTTACAGAAAACCCGATCCTAGCCCCTTACAACTTGGCCTTGGTGGCACCAGGGAAGCCCAGGCGATACAGGGCCACCACCACAGCTCCGCCCAAGCCCAGGTTGTGCTGCAGGGCCAACTGAGCTCCGGGCACCTGGCGCTTCTCGGCCAGACCTCGCAGCTGCCAGCAGAGCTCAGCGCACTGGGCCAGTCCGGTGGCTCCCAGGGGATGGCCCTTCGAGATGAGGCCGCCACTGGGGTTCACCACGAATTTGCCGCCATAGGTGTTGTCTCCGACGTCGATGAACTCGCCAGCCTTGCCCTCGCCACACAGGCCAAGGGCCTCGTAGGTCACCAGCTCGTTGGCCGAGAAGCAGTCGTGGAGCTCCACCACCTGCACGTCCTGCGGCTTGTAGCCACTCTTGGCGAACAGGCGCTGGGAGGCCAGGCGGGTCATGTCAGTGCCAGCGATCTTCATCAGGCTCTTGTCAGCGAAGGTTGAAGCGGGATCACTGGCCATCTCCATGCCCACAATCTCCACGGCCTGCTTCTCCAGCCCGTGGCGACGCACAAAGGCCTCGGAGGCCAGAATGGCCGCTCCCGATCCGTCGGAGGTGGGACAGCACTGCAGCTTGGTCAGCACTCCCTCCACCACCTGGGGCGACTTCATAATCTGCTCCAGCGTGTACTCATCGCGGAACTGCGAGTAGCTGAAATGAAGAAGCGAAGACAGATAAAGAGCGTCGTGTTACGGATCAGCTGCATAAGGCAATGGAGGAATGGATGTTGGTCTATAGCTGGTCTACTTATTCCGATTTTCCAGCGATAAGATAAGCGCGCGTGTGGGGTGAACTTTCGACTGGAACTTACGGATTATTGACCGAGTGCTTGTGGTTCTTCCAGGCGATCTTGCCGAAGTGCTCGGGCTTGGTGCCATACTTCTGCATGTGCTCCTTGCCGGCATTGCCGAAGATCTGGGCAGCCATAGGTCCAGCTCCAATCTCGGTCAGCTCACCCATCTCCGTGATGTGACGCTCCATGGGATTGGCGCGGTCAAAGTACTACAAGGGAAGAGTTACAAGGTTATCTAGGCTCTGAAAAGGATCTCATAGCTCTCACCTTAGAGGAGAGGGAACCCCGCTCCATCTTCTCGAAGCCCAAGGCCAGGACACAGTCCGAGTTGCCGCTCTCGATGATCTGCTTGGCCAGATACAAGGCACTCGACCCCGTGGAGCAGTTGTTGTTCACATTGTACACCGGGATGCCGGTCATTCCCACCTCGTAGAGCGCCCTCTGGCCGCAGGTGGAGTCGCCGTAGACGTAGCCGGCCACCGCCTGCTGCACCTCCTCGTACTTGATTCCCGCATCCTGCAGAGCCTTGGTGATGGCCTCCTTGGCGAAGTCCGGGTAGCACACATCCGCTCGGCGGCCGGGCTTCTCGAACTGGAAGAAGGGACAGGAGATCGGATATAAAAAAGACGCCGCGGCACAAAGGTCAATCTTCGGCAGACGAACCTTGGTCATGCCAACGCCGATAACGTAAACCCTGGTCTTGGTCATGTTGCTTCTTCCTCTACCTTCTGCGGGATCTCTGATCGGACGGAACTTTCTATATCGAATGAGGCGAAGTCGAGCCGGTGGCGAGTATATATATTATATATACTAAACATATATCGGTATGATAAGATCAGAACTGCCGGTTTGGCGGGATTATAGCTACAATTTTGGCGCTTTTTGGCTTGCAAAATATGTTCTTCAATGTGACCAGAGTTGCCTTGAACACATAGAGCAGCAGTGCTGCAATTTAAGCTTTTTTAAGGCTATATCATGCATATCTAAAAATTAAATATATCTTATGCACTAAATGTTTTCGTGACTTTAACAGAGTGCTTTATAAGGTTAAATGATTTCTCAGCTTATATAAAAAGGAGCTTGTTCTTATTGAAGAAACACTTTTTATGCGCATCTTGTATTTTCGACGACCAGTAAAATCTACTCAAGAGGAATTCAACAATGAGTTCACGATTAAAAGCTTTACAATAACTTTTAATAGGCTATTTTTTTGCTTTATGTCCCATTAATTAGTTAATAGCAGCCTAGACGTTAAATAAATCTGACTTGATTATAACGACCATGTAATATTTTTGAAATATGTACAAATATAAAACTTTAATACGTGAAAGTTTCCCCATTTATATCTATACTCGCTGGCATTTTCTTGATAATAAGCTTTGCAAGGCTTTAAAATTATTTGCTAGGTTTTGCAAGATATTAACTTATATTTTTGTTTACTGAATATAGAGGCATTACAAATGTTTGAAGTTATCCGATGCCAATAATATGTTTTTATACCCCTATATGAAATTATATTTATAGTCAGAAGTAAGCAACGCAGTGAAAAAGACATATCCGACTCAAATTAGTATAAATATTCTTTATCAGCATCAACAGCCGGCTCGATAATAGTATGTTGTATAGCTATTTGGATGCAATTTTTCAAATAGTCTTCTTTCCATTGCAGATTGTATATATATGTCGGATCAGAAAATCATATAGTGATAGCCATCATTGAAAGAATCGAAAAATTATGAAAAAAATTATACGTTTATTGTTTTTCAAAATTTTTCCATCTAGTACGATATATGCAATTTTTTATGAGTTCAGAATTACGGATTTAATTTTATAAAAAATTACGACTTCAAATATGTCCAATTCGTGATTAACTCTGCATTTCTATCTATTCTTGCTGGCATACCCATGATCATCGGCTACGATAAGGCGAATTATTTGGTAGGTTTTCTTTTTATAAAATATAAGGGTATTGTGCTGTGTTGAACAAATGTGCAGATATCAAAGGCCAACGATACGTTTATCTAATTTAGGACCAGTCAGTAAGTATTTATCGCTAGGGTGAAGTTTTTATTTTGAAATGCAAGTGTGTGCTCTTTTACAATTCGTTCGGTGTGAATGCTTCATAATGAAAACTACGGTATTTCCCTGCTGTATTTTGGCTGGTCACACTGCTGCGCCCAACTTCTAAAAAACAAGCAACAACTAGTTACGCGCTAGTTAATCACTCTCGAGCGGTCTTACCAGTTATTCCCTAATTACTTTTTTCGCTGCAGCTTCAAGATGACAAAGAACCGCGTTTATGTTGTCGGTGTGGGCATGACCAAGGTAAATATTTGGCAACAAAAGAGCAATTAAAAAAGAGACCAAAACAAAGGCTTTAAAGCCGAGCTTTTGCAATTTAGAAGAGTTGGTACAATTATTAAGCAAGAAGTAAATAATTAATCGCCTCGGACTTTGAACTGAGCTGCACTTCGGTCGCTAATCTGCTCTCGAATGTTTGCTGCTCCACAATCATTATCTTTGGCGTATTTCTGGCTATCAGCATCGCTCCTTTGGCCCC
Organism: Drosophila auraria; assembly: GCA_008042615.1. NCBI lineage: Eukaryota > Metazoa > Arthropoda > Insecta > Diptera > Drosophilidae > Drosophila > Drosophila auraria. The sequence continues at coordinate 9,855 of VNJW01008656.1, read as the reverse complement.
CTGAAGTGCCCCTAATCTCCGATTAACCCAATAATAATTCCACAGTTCGAGAAGCCCGGCCGCCGAGCGGATGTGTGCTACCCGGACTTCGCCAAGGAGGCCATCACCAAGGCTCTGCAGGATGCGGGAATCAAGTACGAGGAGGTGCAGCAGGCGGTGGCCGGCTACGTCTACGGCGACTCCACCTGCGGCCAGAGGGCGCTCTACGAGGTGGGAATGACCGGCATCCCGGTGTACAATGTGAACAACAACTGCTCCACGGGTTCGAGTGCCCTGTATTTGGCCAAGCAGATCATCGAGAGCGGCAACTCGGACTGTGTCCTGGCCTTGGGCTTCGAGAAGATGGAGCGGGGTTCCCTCTCCTCTAAGGTAAGAACTACAAGATCCTTATCAGAGCCTTAGTAACCTTCTAACTCCTCCATTTCAGTACTTCGACCGCGCCAATCCCATGGAGCGTCACATCACGGAGATGGGTGAGCTGACCGAGATTGGAGCTGGACCCATGGCTGCCCAGATCTTCGGCAATGCCGGCAAGGAGCACATGCAGAAGTATGGCACCAAGCCCGAGCACTTCGGCAAGATCGCCTGGAAGAACCACAAGCACTCGGTCAATAATCCGTACGTATTATACAGGCTTAACTATAATCGATAGAACTTATCTAATCTCCTCTCTGACCTTAGCTACTCGCAGTTCCGCGATGAGTACACTCTGGAGCAGATTATGAAGTCGCCGCAAGTCGTGGAGGGAGTGCTGACCAAGCTGCAGTGCTGTCCCACCTCCGACGGATCGGGAGCGGCCATTCTGGCCTCCGAGGCCTTCGTGCGTCGCCACGGTCTGGAGAAGCAGGCCGTGGAGATTGTGGGCATGGAGATGGCCAGTGATCCCGCTTCAACCTTCGCTGATAAGAGCCTGATGAAGATCGCTGGCACCGACATGACCCGCCTGGCCTCCCAGCGCCTCTTCGCCAAGAGTGGCTACAAGCCGCAGGACGTGCAGGTGGTGGAGCTCCACGACTGCTTCTCGGCCAACGAGCTGGTGACCTACGAGGCCCTTGGCTTGTGTGGCGAGGGCAAGGCTGGGGAGTTCATCGACGCCGGAGACAACACCTATGGTGGCAAGTTCGTGGTGAACCCGAGTGGCGGCCTCATCTCGAAGGGCCATCCCCTGGGAGCCACCGGACTGGCCCAGTGCGCTGAGCTCTGCTGGCAGCTGCGAGGTCTGGCCGAGAAGCGCCAAGTGCCCAACGCTCAGCTCGCCCTGCAGCACAACCTGGGCTTGGGCGGAGCTGTGGTGGTGGCCCTGTATCGCCTGGGCTTCCCCGCCGCCAACAAGGTGGTGCGCAATCTGACCGCTGCCAGCAAGGCTGCTACCAGCGAGGATGGCTTCAAGGTGGCTCCTTTGCTCAGGCTTCTGGAGCAGGCCATGCAGGAGGACAAGGATAATTTGATCGAGAAGGTGCGCGCCGTGTACGGCTTCAAGGTCAACAATGGGCCGAACGGCCAGACCGGATACTGGGTCATCGATGCCAAGCAGGGCAAGGGCAAGATTATCTTCAACGGAACACGTAGGCTGACTTTTAGAACCATGAAACCTTGGGAGTTTAAGTCTAATTCCGATTTTGCTTTACAGAAAAATGTGATGTGACCTTTATCATCAGTGACGAGGACGTTTTCGAGCTGCTCACTGGAAAGTTGCCGCCCCAGAAGGCCTTCTTCCAGGGCAAGATCAAGATCCAGGGCAACATGGGCTTCGCCATGAAGCTGATGGACCTGCAGCGATCCGCTCAGGGAAGGATCGAGGAGCTGCGCTCAAAGTTGTAGGCTCGGGAAGTCTCATTTGACATTCCTAATGGTCTGTGCCTTTTGCAATATATTTTTGGTGGCTTCTGGATCTGATAAACATAGTTTAAACCGATTTTTGTATCTACTACTCTTTGTATTATGTTATAGTTATTAAATTTGTTATACTCGTACCTTGTCTACCTTTATCATTCTCCACCTTCTAAAAGGACCAGATATTAGTTAACTCTCCAAAAAGCAAGAGTTCGGGCTGGGTTAACATATTCTATCATAAGCAGGGATTATAATCACTATGCGTTTTATAATAAAAGTCAGAAAATAATCACTATTTTATGAGTTTTGTTCTTGATCAAAAAGTAATCGTTATTCTTGAGTACTACCGCAAAACTTATGAAAAATTCATTATATTTTATCAAAAATAAATATCGTGAAGTAATCATTATTTGCTCATGAGCGAGTGAACAAAAAAGAGTTCTTCTCTCCTATTTGTTTTTCTTTGTTCACTTGCTCTATTTTGTTCACTTGTTCATTTTTGCTTACTTGCTCCTTCTTGCTTACTTGTTCAGTTTTGCTCTCTTGCTTAATAATTTTTTTTTTTTAGCTAGTCTTTTTTGTGCAGTAACTCTATTTTTTATGGTATTTTTTTAGCTCATTGTTCTCTCAGAGTACGCAAAAATTAGCAACCACAAGCTCGTACTTTATTTTAAATTCGAATTGCCGATCATACAGATACACAGGTGACGTTTTTGGCAGAAACATCGATGTTTTAATATAAAAAAAAAAAATTAACAAAAAGCAATTATTTAACTTTTTGTTTATGAATTTTGTTTATCGACAACGGACGTTGAATGCCTTGTCCGACGTCACTAATTAGTAGCCGTCTTTCCGATTAGTATTGTCTAAGATATATTTGTTTATACATAAATCTTATCAGGATGATGGCATCTGTGAACAAGTGAGCAATAAGAAGTGAACAAGTGAGCAAGTGAGCAATGAGCAGTGAACAAGTAAGCAAAATGAGTGAGTTGACTCTTTTGAAAAAAAAAGAACAAGTGAACTTGTTCACCCAAACAAGCAGTATTAACCCGCCGTCAACAGATAAGAACTAAAACAGATGAATTAAAATCACTCCAAACTGTTCATATTTTTGTACGATCCGAATCTTTATTGTTTCATCAACGTGTTGTAAGCTTGCTTAACCGCTACAGTTATATATTGGTGTATATATAATATATGTTTTTATGTTGTAATAATATAAATGTGTGTGTATTGTTCAACGCACGTTCAAAACACTTTTCAAAAAAGTTGTTGAGAAGGAAATCTGGGAAAACTGGGACCTTTATTTATTTCATTCACTTATAACGAGTACGAGTAAGGTGCGTGCCATTACAAAAACTCACACGGATAACAGTTAAATTTTTATCTTGCCAGCATTGGCTGCATTTAAAAAACGTACAATTGATGTATCTAAAAAGTGCCTGCGGTGTGTGGTTGGTTTTTAGTTGGTGTAAATAAATTAAAAAACTACATCTCTATCAAGTGTCGTCTCGCATTTTGAGCTTACAAATCTACGTTTTTGTAATATAAAATATATAGGGTTGCTGTTTTTATATGTCTGTCTACAAATAAGCTTTTTTTTGGCTATATACAATTTAGGCGAGACCTCGCAACGCTGAAGGAGGCTTTGCACGGTCGCCACCAAACTAGAGCAGTATTTGAACACAGAAATCTTGGCAAATATTCAGCAGTTTGGCAGCAAGCGAGGGAAACTGTCTTTCAGCGTTCTGTGATCTCTTCCTGCAAAGGATTCTACCTCTCTTGGCTTCCGTTAAACAGAAGCCATGAGAGGCGTCTTTAAATTTACAAAATATAGTCAGGGGTGCCACAGAAATCGCTAAACACTTGAGATCTCTTCGAAAAGGTTTCCAAAAGGATGCAATAAAAGTGTTTTAAAGATTTCCTTGCATGCCTTAGGACCGCATTTCAAGTGGCTTCAAGTTCACGGCGATTTCTGTGGCACCCCTGATAAACAGTTTCGCATATTAAGTCCAAAAATAGGAGCCTCTACACTTCTTCCCTCCCTCGTAGGCCACCCCTTCTCCTCGTCAGTTGTTTAGTAACTGTTGTTGGAGCTGGAGCTGGCGTAGGAGGAGAGCGAACTATTCGTTGTTGCCGAGGATGTCGATGATGCGGAGGGTGAGGGTGAGGGGTTGCCACTGCCCGCTGGCTTGTCCATGCTGGCCATTATGGATCCCAGCAGATCCACAGGCGTTTTGGTTGTGCCTTTGTTAACGGTCACCCGGTTGCCGCCGCCGCCGCTGGCTCCTGCAATGATGATCTTGTGCGAGGGCAAGCTGAAGGTCTTGTAGGTGGGCTTCAGGGGGGACGTGGCTATGGGGGTGCCGCTGCTCGGTGGCGGCGGCGGAGGCGGTGGTGCCGTCGCCCGGGAAGGCGGCAACGGAGGCAAGGGTGGCAGCACAACAGACATTCGGGTGAGCGGAGATGTCAGGGAGGCGGGTAGCACTACCTTCACAATTTGATGAGCGGATGGCGGCGGCGGGGGCGGAGCAGCAGCTACCGGTTGGCGAATCACGGAAATGGACATGGCAGCCACTTCCCTGGGTGTCGCAAGTCCAAGTCTCACCGGCTCCTTGGGTATCGGTATATCCATTTCCACGATCTCCTCCTCCGCACACACTTCGGGCACCTCCTCCTCGTGATCCACCACCAGTTGCGGCGTGCTCTCCACCACTAGCTCGTTGCCCACATCGTCGACGGGATCTGGAGGCGGCGGCGGCGGCGGTGGAGGAGGTGGTGGTGGGGCTGCGGCGGCTGCTACAGCTAGACTGGAGGTACTGTTATCACTGCATTTGCTATCGGAGACGATCTTCATTTGGATCTTGATCTCGGGCTCCTTTTGGTTCAAGCGGTGATGAATAAAGGGCGTCGTCTGAGGCACAAGTGGCGGTGGCAGTCCGGACAAGATGGATGGCGGTGCAGCGGGAATGGCGACAGGAATTGACGGTGCAGGCGTGGATGTGGGAGCTGGAGTGGCTGGGGGAGACGCTGGGGTGGGAGTAGGAAGTGAAGGAGCAGCAGCAGCAATAGGAGCCGCTGCGGGAGCAACAGGCACTGCTGGGGGTTTGGTAGCTACATCGTTGTGTAAGCGAGGCATCTTGGCAGGCGAAGGCGCACTTAGGCTTGAGGTCTTTGCTGGCGTTGCTGGATGCTTCTTGGGCGTCTGATCGCTCCTCCTTTCCTTTTCTTTTTCCTTCTCCTTCTCCTTTTCTTTATCCTTGTCCTTATCCTTCTCCTTCTCTTTGTCCTTGACATTTTCCTTCTCTTTCTCCTCCTTTTCCTTCTCTCTGGCCTTATCCTTCTTGGGCTTCTCCTTGGCCTCGTGGTTGCCCAGAACCGCCGCCTTGGTCAGCTTATACTTGTGCTCGAGGACCATTTTCCTCATGTCTATCTTGGAGTCATCCTTGCCGGGCTTCTTTTTGGGCGAACTGGCCGCACTTCCGCTGCTGCTGGTGCTGGCGTTGCTCTCTTGGTTCTGGCTTGGCGAGGCCGAGGCACTGCCCGCCGACGGCTGTTCGTCCATGCTGCTCTCACTGGAACGCCGCTCCTTGCCCTGATCGAGATCAATCAGCTTCTTCTTGGCCTTGCCGTCGTGCGTCCGCTTCGAGGGCGTCTTCTTGCCGCCGCCGCCCTCGTCGTGGCCAATCGGATTGGGCAATATCGTCTGCTTCTCCTTATAGTGCGGCGTCTCGGCCAGCACGGGGTTGTTCTTCTCGTTAATGACCTCCTGGCCGGGATAATACTGTCGCAGGCGGAGGTGCCAGGCTATGCTCGTCACCGCCGTCACCGTGCGGAACTGATGGATGATGTTGCGGGGCAGGAAGTAGATGTCGTTGTCGCACAACTGGATGCGGGCATAGCGGACGCCTTCGCGCCGCAGCTGGTTGAGCTTGGCGTCCTCGATCCACTGCACGCACTGCGAGATGGGCGGTTCGTGCAGGTCCAGCTGCAGCATCTCCACCATCTGATTGAAGTCCTGGGCGGCGAATGCCACCACATCCTTGGTGATGCGGTTCTGGCTGTACGTCTGTCCGCAGTGCACGGCCTTCAGAATGCCTGGGAATAAAAAGGAGGCGAACGATAAACGAGATTAGTCGGATTCAAGGGAGGAAATCACTCCAAGGGCAGGCTCACCAACTGCAGCAGTGGTGATCCGTTCGTGGCCATGTCCCACATGATCTGCATGGGCCTTGGTACGATCCTCGATCATGGTCTCACGAGCCTCCGATAAGCGGGGCAGATATTGAAGGTTGCGCAGCTCATTGATGCGGGTTCTGAGGGAGATTAATATAAGGTTTCAAGGGCACACTCTCTCTTTTGCATCACTCACCTCTGCCTCTTGAGCGGCGTCTTGCTATTCAGCTCCGCCGTGGGCACCAATTGCTCGCCGGCGCGTATCCATAGGATGGGTCCATCGTTCGACTGACGAGGATCCGTCTGCAGTATGGAATTACAAGCCCAAGGCATCGTCTGAGTGAAAAGTGAAGAAACATTTTGAGGTTAGTCATTATCTAAGAAGATTTGCTGCCTCCTACCTTTCGCAGAAATGGATTCATTTCAATGCGTCTTAGAAGATCAGGAAAATAGCCGCCAACTTCCTCGTGGACCTTGCCAACGAGGCTGATTTGATGTAAAGGTCCATAGCGGAAGGTTCCCTGGCAGTAATTACGAACAACCTAAGAAAGAAAGAAATTAAGGGTTAAGGATTAAGGAAAACTAACCATAAGAACTAAGTTTCTCCAAGTTATGCTCCTGGGATGAGTCTTAAGCCACGATATCTCTTTTCAAAGAGTAGTTCCTCACCTGCTCATTGTACTGCGACATCGTACAGGTTTCGATATCAGAGTTCCGTCCGAGGACACCCGCCTTCACCGTCAGCGTCGAGTAGTTCTCGGCCATGTGCTCCAGCAGATCGGGCAGATAGCGCGCCGAATCGTGGACAATGCCCATTACATGATGGGCATATCCCTGCTCATCCTCCGCGAAGCACACCTCGAAGAACTCGTCCACCAGCTCCTCCATTTCCTCGGGCGGCAGGGCATCGATCTCGTGCTGATACAGATGCACAATGGACGCCCCGCCGTTGGGATACTGCTCGACCTGGAAGTAGCAGCCGTACTTGAGGTTCTCCAAGCCCACCGGGGGCTGCCGGTTTGGCTTGGGCGGCAGACTCTGCACCGTTTGCCAGGGTCCAGGGACGGGGGCATGCTGCAGGCACTGAACGCCCGTGCTGGAACGCCGGATCTTGGAGCGCTTGTAGCATTTGGAGCAGTCCCGGGATGAGGATGACGACGAGGAAGAGTGTCGGGACGACGACGACGAAGAGGAGGAACCCTTGTGATGGTTGCTAGAGGATGACGACGTGTAGGACTTGCGATTGCTGGAGGAATGATTGTTGGCGGTGACGGAAGTCGATCCAGAGGAGCTAGTTTTCGGCGCTGGCGATGGCATCAGCTTGGAGTTGGCGCTGCTCTTGTCCCCGAAGTTAAGCTGCCGGGTTACCTCGTCCCGGCTCTTCCCCGTCGCCTCGCCATTGACCAGGGGCTTGGTCGCAGCTTCCTTTTTGATTTCCGCTTCAGATTTGATGCTGTTGAGGTTGTTGCTAAGTACAGGTGATGGTGCGGCGCCTTCAGCCTCTAGTTTAACTTCCACTGGTTCCTTTTTGATGCTCTCCTCTACTTTGATTTGCTGCTCCAGGGCAGCAGTCACCGCTTGGGTAAGGCTGTGATCCGACGCCGCCTCCTTGGGCTTGGAAGAGCTGTTTTGACTGCTCCGGCTGCTCTCCGAGCTGCGGCGGCGATGCGAGTGTGACGAGGAGCTGGACGATGAGGAGGGAATCTGTAAGGTAAAGTGGAAAATTGTTGAAAACAACAATAACAATTTGGTTTGCTTGCTAAGAGACTCAAGTTCGTCAAGGACTGTAATAAGGTTATTGGTAAAAGTAGCTCTTAGAAAGCATAATACGAGACCAATGAATATTTCTAGATCGTTTTTCCTATTCGAAACTGTTGAAACTTAATCCTGTTCTCTCCTAAGACTGCTTGCAAGTTCTGGAAGTCTCTTTAGATCGCTTTTACAGTGAAAAAGTAAAAGGAGACCGAAGAAACTTGCTGTTTAGTTTACAAACATGCCATAGCTTGCGATATAAATCTTTCCGATTACTGTTTACATTAATTTTCAGGGAAGACTAAAAGGTTTACTTGATACGGATCATAATATGAGTCGGAAGAATCTTGACTGGAAGTTTACAAATCTTTCCAGAAGAAACTTGATATAAACTTTTCAAGTATTCCATTTTCTGAATAATCCTCACCTTCTCCCGATCGCGTTCCCTCTCCCTTTCCCTTTCCCTGTCGCGATCGCTGCGATGATATTTCTTGTCCTTGCTGCGCGACGAACTGGACTTGTGATCGCTCTCCTTGGAGGATTTTGAGCTGCTCTCGCGATTCCGTTCCCTCTCTCGATCCTTGCTGCTGCTGTTGTTGCCGATGGCGCTGCTGCGTCGATTCTTATCTTCATCTCGTTCGCGCTCCTTATCTTTCTTCTTCTTTTTGTGATTGCGCTCTTCTGTGGGGCGTGGGGTTGCGGGGAGGGGTTAGAGAGAAATAGTCACATTAGTTGGCATTGGATTTGTTTTCTGCGAAATTCTTTCTTTCTGTTTCTACTTTACCTGTCTTCTCGTCTGTTTCAGCAGTTGCTATTGCTAATGTTGTTGTTGTTGTTGCTTCTTTCTCTGCCGCCGCCACTGTTGTTGCTGTTGCCTCTTCCCCTTCTGCATTTGTGTTTGCCTTTACTGCCGCTGCTTCCTCTTCTATTGTTGTAGGTGTAATTGTAATAGCTGCTGTGGTTGTTGCTGTTGTCTTATTTGCATTCCCATCGCCTGACTGCTGCTCTTGTTGTGGTATGGGTAATGCATTATTGTTGCTGCCTGCTGTAGTTGTTGTTGCTGCTGCTGCTGCTTCCTCTGTATTTGCAGTTGTTGTTGTTTTTGTTGCTTCTGCAGCACTGGCATTTCCGCGGGCATTTGCGTTGTTGTTTTCCACCGAAAGAAGAACCGCCGTTGCCGCTGCCGCCGCCGCCTCCGTCTTGTTGTTGTTGCTTAACCCTTGTGCGGGCTCCACTCCCGCATGGTTCGACAACTTTTGCACCTCCTCCGCCGCCGTTTCCTTGGCCAAATCCGCCCCGCCGGTGGCTGATTCTACGTTATTTTCGCCACCTCCTCCTCGAGTGTTCTCCATGTCTCTGTGTGTGTGTGTGTTGTGTGTGTGGGTGCGCTTGTGTTGAATATATCGATCAGACGTACCGTCTACGTGACGCCTCTCAGCTATCCGCCGTGCCTTTTATCTTGCGCTCCTCCGTTTGCAAATCACCCGCTCGCTCCGGCGTGGGGGTGTTCATTCGGGTGGCAAAATTTCCGCAGCGGCGTTTTCATCAATTCGCGAATTGTCTTTTTTTTGTTCTAATTTTTGTCCAGTGTTGCCAGATGAATATTTTGTTTTCCCCCTAAAAAATCTCAGAAAGTCGCTATTTCCCCCTAAAAATACAAGTCTTCCCCCTAAATTTAAAAAAACTATTAATTTCAAATAATTAAGAGAAGAAATATCTTATTATGACGTGGGAATGTTGCAAAGCGAAAAACGATAAAAAAATACCACCTCTGTTTAAAAAGCTGCCAACTCGTTACGTCTCTTTCGTCTTTCGCGTGGGAGAGAATAACATAACATAACATAAGAAGTATAACATAAAATTCAAGCGCGGCGGATTCAAAAATTGTTAATATTTACCATTTATTTTAAAATCAATAATAAAAATATCAATAATATGAAAATATGAAAGCAAATAAATTACCCCACCTTGCGGTCGCTTCGATTTTCTAAACGCCATCTACATTTCAGAATTTAGCGGCGCTTTGTCAAAATTCGGGTTAACAGAGTCAAATTTCGAGTTAACATGTATTTGGACGTAGATTTTCGCGTT
>VNJW01008655.1:0-30457 GCA_008042615.1 Drosophila auraria | reverse complement strand
CCTAAATTTAGGGGTTTTTTGACGTCCTGGGGGGAATTTTAGGGGGGAAGAATTTTTAGGGGGAAAGTTCAGGGTTTTTTTTAGGAACCAATTGATTTAAATGTTTAAATAAAACACTCTGTAAAATTGTTTCTTTTTTTAATAGCAATATAGCCAAGCACAGAAACTTATATATGGCGAAAGCATCAAAAAAAATACTGCACACGATTGTGCAGTATATATAGCTATATAGCTAAAAAGTTTTGCCAGCTGATGTTTCGCATTCTGTAAACCTGCTTTTAAGATGCTTAGAATTGTTATTCTTCCGAAATGGTTTTGCTTTGCAACATTGCTTCGTCATAATGAGATATTCTTCTTCTTTTAAGTATTTGAAATAAACAGATCTTTTGAAATTAGGGGGAAGACTAGTATTTTTAGGAGGAAATAGCGACTCTTTTGAGATTTTTTAGGGGGAAAACAAACTTTTCATCTGGCAACACTGTTCTCATTTGCAATTCAGTTAATTTTAAAACTCGAAACCGTGCGGACGTGCAGAGCCGGCTGGCTGACTTTGTTTGTTTGACTTTGTTTGTGTTTGCTGCCGCCACAGTGTTGTTTTGTTACGTGCGCGCGATCCGTGGCTTTGTTTGTGTTTGCGTTTGCGCACTCGAAAATCACTTGTTTGCTGGGCGCTCCGCTGGCCCCGAGGATGTTTGTTTGATTGTTTTACTGTTGTTTTGGGTGACAAAAACTAAATCGAGTGCAAGAGAAAAACAAGGCAAAGAAGACGTGAAAGAGCATCGGCGGTTTGTTTTGTGTGTTTTTTGTTCAAGTGAAAGCGTGTGAAAAGTGGCCAACAACACTTGAGGTTGAAGCCCTCTCTCGCGCTCACTCTTCGCTCTCTCCTCTCTCTGGGAGGGAGGAGGTGCTGCGCAAGCCAAGAGGCCAGGACGCGAGGAGACCGGTGACCCTCCAACATCCTCCCATATCCTGCCAGTCTTGTGGCCAGCCAAGCTTCCGGTCGACATGAAACCGCAACTGTTGCATCGCCACAGCCACTGCCACAGCCGCAGCCTCCGCCCTTCGTCTTAGCCGCAGGTGCAGCCAGGTAAGTGAATACCCCTGGGTAAGATCGGTGACCAATTGGCCACGGTCCGATAACACGCCGGGTTACGACATCCAGCTAATCTGATTAGCTAGCGGCCCATCAATCATCCCATCAAATGCCGATCTCCGCTTTGCCTGGGAAGTGATTCTCCCATCGGAGAACTACACTGCACTGAAAGAAAAAGTTGGGCACATGAAAAGGGGATCAATTTGGGCCTAACTTTGATCAAATAAGTACCAAGCCTGATTTATGCAGGAATGTATAAATTTGCTAACTTGGAAATTTTACATATAAATACGGTGAATAGATCCATTAAGCTAATTTCCAGGAAATCTTTATATGGATTTAAAGCAGATTTTAAAAAATTCTACTATCATTTTCTATCATTTTTTTGTTTCTGTGTAGTTGAATGGGAAAGCAAGAGGGAAACGGGTTCAAGCAGGGATCAGTAGAGGTTTCATTTGCATGATGATCGTGGTTTCCTGTCAAAAATGAAGCGTTTCACTTGATGTTCTTCGTTTCCATCCTACCTACTGAGAATAGAGACTTATTTGAGATTAAGTGGGGAGGTTCTTTCTCCAGAAGACCTTTGCACTTGCAAGACAGTTCCTCGGGATTTAACCTCTGGGTTTAGAAAGGCTAAAGATATATTTCTTAATCAATATTAGAGCATAAATTCAACATTTATCAGGCCTTCGATTGCAGAAAAAGCCGAATGACAGATTCCTTGGCTTCCGAAGGTCTCTTTACAGCTTTTAATGTATATTTTCTCGTCACTGTTTTCGGCCACAACTCCACTCTTATTTGGGCCTGTTCTTGTTTCGTTTTGGCAAATGTTTTTTGAAATGCTTCGCTCTGTGTTTGCCTTTTTGGCTGATTTCTGCTTTTTGGCTTCCCCGGGCTCTCATTCAGACAAGTAGTTGGGGTTTCGGGGTCAGCCTCTCTCGATGTGTACGTATACGTGATGTATTTTTGCCATATTTCAAGTGCTACTGATTGATGGCTAAGGTTTGCTTCAGTTTTTGAAGTTTTCAGCTTTTTCTCCATGTTTTGTTTATGGTTAAACCAGCAAAGCACAGTGGCCATTCAATTATTAAAATGTTGCCTTAATTGTGTGTTTATTAAAAAATTTCCTGACATTTTTCAACCACTGTGCCGTGTCCCCAATTGCGTAAAATTTGCGTAGCTGCTGCCGCGACTTTGTTGATTTTTTCCCCGATCTCGACTCGATTTTCACCTGCCCAAGCAACGCCTTCAGGTGCGTAGCCCCGCTTGGCTCGGTCCAGCTCTGGTTGGTAATCGATGCGTTCGCAAAATGCCGTCCCGTTAAGTGTTGTCGCCGCCAAAAGATTGTTAATTGCCGTTGTTGGTCGGTCGCCAAACCCGTACACTATATGCCGTATGCTATATAATATGCTATATACTGTGGCCATGGGAAAGGAGCCAAACCAGGGGGGGTTTCGAGAGGCAGAGTCTGCGCGAGCTGCCATATAATTAAAAGCCATCAGCAATCATCGTAGGTTGGTCGTCGATTTCATAATGAAAAACAAAAATACTCAAGAAAAAAGCAATAACTAATAAGCTCTATGGACTAAAGGAGTTTCCAGAAATCCCCCAGAATTTGTTTCAGTACTCGAGATATTTGAATAATCAAAGAATTTGTATTCGATGATAATTTACTTATCTTGAAATCCTTCAAATAACCGCTATATGCGGCTTGTATAGGGTATAAAAGCGAGAGGAGAGAGCAGACAATGGATAGAAGAAATTTCTTTAGACGAAATTTGCAATTTCTGCTCAATTGGAGCAACAAGTCGGGCACACATGTGTGTAGGTCTGTGAAGATACAGCCAGCAGACAGGCAAATGTCAATTTAGCAATTGTTCAAAGCAAATTGCGTGAGACTCAAACGAGTTGAGGCTGGAGTCGACGAGCTGAGGCGGCTGACCTAATGCCATTCCATGCGAATTGGAGTTATAGCCGGGAGCCGGGAGGAGGCATTAAGGCAAGAAGTTTTCGGATTAAAGTAATGGCGACATTTGAGGAATTATGGGTCAGAGCGGAAAGAGAGAGAGAGCTACTAAGAAGTAACCAATTGTAATTCCCATGGATCCGAGGCGTTGTTCCCCGGAAGAAAGAATTAAAAATAAACAATCGATATCTCCGAAACTCCAATAGTATCGATTCATCGAGCGATAGCATTGCCGCTGTTCCCCACCTCTAACCGAATACAACCCTGAGACGCACGTGATTTTTCCTATTTGCCAACTATGAATCCCTTTGGAAGCGGCTACGGATGCCAGGCTGGCAGCCAGGGGCAGGAGAAGATGGAGGCCGAGGACGCTGACGAGGAGCCGCAGAGGTGCCCCATGTTCTGCTGCTGCAGTCAAGTTCTGCAGGAGGTTCAGATGAATTTCTGCCCTAAGGTGGAGAAGATGGAGGACGGCGATGCTGGCGAGGATGACCAGAACAGGCTCCCCGTCGCTGAGGGACATCATCAGCGCAACCCGTTCAAGCTGGAGCCCCGTGGCATGCCTTTGCGCCTGCGCCACTTCGCCCACAAGTGGCGCGGCCAACGACCCTACGACCGTTATCCGCCCAAGCGGGACGCGAACACCCCCAGGTGGACTTGACGGGCGGCAGCAGGATGGCCACACCCGCCAGGAGCATGGCACTCCGCGCATACCTCGACTTTTGATCTCCTAGACTTAAATGCATCCATGGATCTCCAATAAAAACGGACACGCTTGTACTGTTAGCCATGCCCTCAGTTTCCATTGTTGTTGAGAAATAGAGAACAGAGTGTGGGCGCTCTGAGTTGGTATGTACGAACTGAAACATAATACTCCCGAAAGCATGTGCATGTGCCCTTCCCTCGTTCGTTCATCATCCAATTTGAATCCCACTTCCTAGCCACATTATTGAGTGCAACAGCTCGCTCCCTCTCCCTGCTCTAAATAAAACTCCTAATTGTAATGAGATGATCGGACGGCAGCCCCAAAGTTCGAATCTGCACTTTTCGGTGCTGGCGATGCTGGCGGAAAGGGCACGTGCCGGGCCAGCTAAAAATGATCCCGGTATTCCGCTGGAGTGCAGGAGCCAGTGGGGCAAGGGGTGACGACGACCATTGTAAACAATAAACAGATCTTTGATTGCCGCTGCACATGTGCCTCCGGGGCAGGGAGTACATAGTATATGTAGGGGCATATACCCAGGCCCATCTCATTTGTGTGTATCTCCGATCTCTGGGCATTAGGTTGAGTATGTATCGTAGTACTTGGCAAAACTTTAAGTCCGAAGAAAACAGAGAGTGTTGTGGGAGATTATATAGTACTAGTAGGTACACCTTGAAGACCCCTAATGGGAGTTGAGAAATCATCACTATTTGGCGGGGATGGGCATGTTCTCCCCTTTTCTTTCCCTTTTTTGGTTAGTCTTCAAGAAGCGGCTTCGAGACTCAAGAGGAGAAGGCGAAACGACAAAATTTTAATGAATTATCATAGTGTTGGCGATGATGATGATGATTATCTATCGCGGGCTGTCATTGAACCTGCTGTTGGTTCCGTCGCAGGCCATTGTCTTCCACTCGGATCTCGGATCTTGGATCTTGGAGCTCCCAGAGACATAACTATATACTCGCAGCACACAATTGGAATTGGAGTGGAGAGCAGAGCACACGGGGAAGCCGACTCGAGACCATTTTTGGGCCGGCTTGTAATTATGTTCGATCTGCGTTGCTGTGCCTGTTGCGTGCTCTTTTTCGGGGCTACGGCTCTGCGGGTATTCTTGCTTGGGGCATCCAAATTTCAACAACATCTCAACTGAGCGGAGGACAGGCCAGGACAGGAGTCGCCGCAGCCGGTTTCCTTGTCGCTGCCGTTTGTGGTCTGTCGTTTTCCGTTTGCTTTTCTGTTAATCGATTTTAAATTGCAGATTGATTGATCGAGATAGCCGGGCACTGGACTGGTTTTCCAGCATCCGATGTTACATCGTGTAAGGCGATCGCTGCACTTGTCAAACTCCCCCTCTTCGGTGGCCACTTGAGATGCATTTCCCTCGAAAAAAACACACCATCTCGAGTGCCGCTCAGTTGCATTTTCCCATCGCATTTTCCGTTCGGGTATTGCCGAAAATTGGATACGCCTCGGGCAGCCCTGTGTTCCATGTGGAAGCGATCATTGTCTCGATCAGCACAGCCTCAGTCCCAGTATCTTTGTTATTATCGTTGGAGTTTTCCCATTCTGCTTGATCAAGCGTCCTGTGTCTCTGATTGATTGATTGATCTTCACGCGGTGTTTAGCATCGATTTCAAAAATGTCTAAATGGATTTCGATGGCAATTAATCTAATTTTGTTGTTATGCAAATATATGGTTTTAATATAATTCCGAAAAGAATGATCAAGACTAGAGATTCCTGCGGTTTTTGTGTCGCTATATTAATGATGGTTCATATCTTATAAATAACAAATTAAATGAAACTGTAGTAGATATATTTTGTTTAAAAGAACCCAAAATGTTCAAGATACTTCTCTCAAGCTAACACTAGATCACAGTCTGCAGTCTCTGGCTTATAATTCCCAAGTTCTTGTTCCGCTGGACCGACCGCTAGGTGGCGTCTCTCTCTCACGCGACCGCTTTCACCGCCGCCGTTAGCCGTAAACTGCATTCGGGTGGCCCGAAACCTGTCCAGATCGATGCCTGTGCGCTGGACTTTTACCCAAAGCAACACGCAACATGTAGCATTTTCGGCTGCCAATCTGACGGTGGGGAAATCACGGCACATCGCATCTCGAGACGCCACAAATTCTCACATTGTGCAGCATGACAAGGCGGCGGCTCTTCGCTCCGAAAAAAAATAATGTGTGCGCCGGTCTTCGGTCTTCGGTCTGGCCTGGAAAGAAACCCATTAAAAAATGTTAATTTCCATAAAATAAAACCGTCCACGGAGATCTCGACAGAGGGGAGAGGGAGAGAACGAGAACGGGAACGGCAACGGCAGAGCACCGGAGCACCGGAGCACCGCACGTGGCTAAAAGCCACAAAATACGCTAATACTCGCAAAGACAAAAGGCTGTGTCTGTGAGTTGCCAGTTCGCTTGTATCATTTTTTATTTTTATTTGCCTGCGGAATTTATCGCCTCAGAATTCGGCTGGAGTTGCGTTGGCATTTGCATACAACACACCCACTAGCTCAAGATCGAACCGAGTCCATCAATAGGCGTACACCGCCAGAAACTGGTCTGGATTACTTAAATGTGAAGGCTTTAGGTAGTGGCCACATCTTCAGGCGCTTCTTTCGGTGTATCCGTATCTGCCCGGCTGGTTCTTGTTGGACGCATCTATCGCGGATTTATGACCAGTGCCATAATTAACTAGTCGAAGGTGTTGCTAATGGCCAGAGTGCCAAAGCGATCCACTAATGAGGCCCACATCTGATAGGCCTCCGCAGTCAATTTGCATACCTTGATAATGGCGATGGCGATGGCGATGGCGATCCCAGCTCCGATTTGAGGCTTCAGATGACCGCTGTCAGTTATGACAGCTGCGGTTTCTGCCACACACAAAGTTCCGATTCGCTACGTTTCCATTTGATTGGCTCCTCACGCTGGAGTGGACACATGTAGACGGCCGGCCTTTGATGGACATGGAATCGGTCTGGGTTGTGGAACCAAAGCCCGAGGAGCTCTGCGGAGATGGCTCTCGGTGCTGGCTTTGTCGGCATAAAAGTCAAATGCTGCCCGGCTGCGCGACGCAGTTCAAATCGCAAAACTATAAATTATGCTGTCAGTCACAATCAGCCATTGTCTTGGCAGTTCTCGATTTCGCGGTCGCCATGGGACAGCAGCTCGTTCCTACTCCCTCCAGCCTTTCACCCAATCCCTTGTAGCTTGGAGCTTGGAGCTTAGAGAGTTTTCTCTCTCTTTGTGGCACTTTTGCGCTAAAATTTTCCTCTCAAAGACTCTTTAATTCTTGATTCTAGGCAGCAACGTTGCTTTTCACAGGGTACTAGGTTGTGGAGGGTAGATTGGTTTGAGGAAGTTTCTGGAATGTAATAATATCTGTAGAGAGAGTATCAACTGGTTGATCACTTCATTTGAGGCTCTCCTCTCGATCTCAATCTCGATCAGTTCTGCAATTAAACTGCGCAGCTGCCGCAGACTGTGAGCCAAGAGACTCGCTCTTGGACTTGGACTTGGAGTCGAACTCGGATTTGATGCGCGACAATTGGGAATGCCAAATTAATGTCCGCACCTGTGTGCGCGACAGGAATGCGCCGCAATTTGTTGGCCGTGCTCCGAACTCGTGCCAACTTGCATGGACCTCGACTCGGCTGCGATTCGATTCGGTTTGCCGGAGATTAATTCGCTCAACTTGGCGGCCTAACACGCAGGTTGCACCTGATCAGTGAGTAGATTATGGATAATAATCAGTGAAATATAATGATCTTCTTGCAGATGCGACTTCTTAATGGGATATTTATTATATTGATAATATGTGACAAAAACACTCGATGAGATCTTGATCCTTGGTTTACCCTATGCCTGATGTTAGTTGTGTTCTACAATTGTTTAGCCGCTGGACCGGCTCTCTGTAAAATAGTTTTCAGTGCACTCAGGTGTGGGGGCGTTGCGTGGGCGGCGTTTCGATGGATAAACGCGTTATCTCTTTGGCTACTTTTGTGAGTGGGAAGGAAGTTCCGAAACGAAACGAAACGAATCGGATCGGATCGGTTTGGATCGCAATGATTGCCCCAACAAAACGCCGGCCGTTAAATTGTCAAATTAAGTACGAAATGGGGGGAATCACGTGGGCTCCCCGCTCTAGCTTCATCCGGAGCAGCAGCAGCAGCTGGTCAATTTGGAACATCTCGTAGAGCTCCCAGCTCTAAGCCAGCTCCGAGCCCCGAGCTCCGACACGTTCGAGCGTTTCATTCGCAGTGCAGTCGATAAACAAAGGCCGAAAGAGCGTAGAAACTGCATTGATTTCTCAGGGTCGGAACTTGGAACTCGTTTGTGCCAGAAAATGATGCCAACAGGTGCTTGGCATTCTTGGCATAGTTTCTAGACCAATTGGGGCCTAATCATCGAGAGAAACGGGGAGTACTACCACTAGTGGTAGTGCCAGACGACTCCAGGCCCAGGCCCAGGTGGCTGTGTACTTGATTGAGCTATTGTAATTGTCAGTCATGCTGAAGCCCCTGGAATCTGTGGCGCCGAAGAAAGTTCCCTTGCTCTAGTGTTAGTTTTATTTCATCTTGGGATGGAAAATCAAGAACTCAAGAAGCAGGCTTACCTTGGTATATATAAAATATCAAAATAATATTTTAAAATAGCTCAAATGATAAGCTGGGCTGTGGGAATGGAGCAGTATCTCGGCCACTTGTCCACAAATCCATTCGGAGCCCCCAGTGCAGCAGCGTCCAATTAATTTCGCTTCCAACTCCACTCAGAGCTTTGGCTTATTATCTACCTGGTGGCCCCTGTGTGATTTGCATTATGTCACGTTTTTCCGACGAGGTCAATCCACTTCCAGCTCGCCGGAGCTGACTAATGGAGCGATCTCGGGAAGCCCGCCAGCTGCTGGCGCCAGCATGGGTTACGACTCGGACATAATGAGCCGAGTGTAGTGGCGCGGAGTGACCATTGGGCCCGAATTCAGAATCCAGAATCCACTAGCCATTAGCTTGGAGTCGGCGTAATTGTCGCGAAAATGCGAGTGCGTGACTGGGCTTGAAATGTGAGTGTGTGTGGCCACTGGCCAAGACGATCTCGGTCTGGGTCTCGGTCTCGGCCTCTCCTGGCCATTTTCAGTGGGCTTAATGTATGCCCAGAAACTGCTGTTTTGTACAGCTTGTCTTGAAATTTAAATTAAAACTCAAAAGGCTTGCTTGCAGTTTGCTGAACCCAAGCATATTTTACATAAAGTAAGTCACTATAATACAGTGATGCCCACACAAATACAATCACATGTGACTTGCATTTGTGTGCGTAAGAGAAAAACGAAGTTTGCTTCGCGCGAGACGTTGCGGTTGCCAGAGCAGTGCAAAGCATTAAATTTTAATGCTTTGCACTGCTCTGGCAACCGCACACTCGACCTCTCATTCTCTCTCTTCTCTGCTGCTGCTGCTCACGTCACGTTTACACTGTCTGTGTAGCGGCAGAGAATCGGCAGAGTTTTTACCAACCACATGTGGCGGGGGCTTGGGCATCACTGCTTTAATACTAGAAAATCAATTTAAAGTATCAAAATATTGAGATAGATTGCCAGTTCATTTTTTATTTATTAAAATATTTCATGCAAGTCTCGAGATATATGAAGACTAGACTATTTCCGGCAGATAAAAGAGAGGTATTTAATTGTTATTTAAGGGAAATATTTTGATGCATTATACCAATACCACATTGATACAGAAATTTCGTTACTAAATATTTAATGATTAATTTCGAGAAAGACAGCAACCTCTCCATTGCGTGCTGCAGTCTGTAATTTAACAAGAATTTCTTAATTATCCGAATAATACGAGAAGAAAAGAGAAATAGCGCCGAAGAGTGGATGATTATAAAGTTTATCCGCATTTACGAGATGATGTTGCATGGCCCAATGATAGATTCCGAATTGAATTGACAGCGAGACGACGTTGGAGCTCGAATGTCGAATGCTGATTGTCTGCTGCCACAAATTGTTGCATTTCACGCAACAGCAATTGAAATGCCGCTCCGTGCTACCTTTTCTCCCCTCTTGCCCAGGCCAGGCCAACTCGATTAATATGCAAAGCAGTTGCTCAGCTCTCCTGGTCGGGGCGCAGGTGCAGATGCAACTGCCGCGCTCTGGGCAAGATTATGTTAATGGAGGGGTCGCCGAATGGCAGCATTTATCAATTAGCAACGTTCGGGGCATTTGGGTAATTAGCATAAAACCCAAATTGACCATTGGGTCTCTCGGATTTCCACTCAGAGGGCCTCGGCTCTCCGATTTCCACTTGAAAATCGATTCCGGGTATTGAGGGCAAGCCCGGCAAGCAATGGGAATTAGCTCCGGCCCCAAAATTAATATTCAAATGTTGAAACATATTTATCAAGCTGACCTGTGTGTTGGTAATCGGGAATATGGATTTATTTAATATTTAAAAAGGGGCTCAGGTGCTGCTTCTGGGAAGAATATCTGTTGGAAAATATGAGATTCCAGTTAAACCCCGAATTGGTCTACATATTTTACATTTGTAGAATTGGGAATTAGAAATCGAAGTGATTATGGTTACTATTTTTCATATTTAAAATTCGATCAGGTGCAGCTCTTGGAAAATATGTTTAAGAGCCACAAAAGTGCTTTAATATTCAATAATTCTTGGAAATATAATATTAAAGTAGAGCTAGCTGTTGGGCAGAGGGTTCCATGGTGTAATGGTTAGCACTCAGGACTCTGAATCCTGCGATCCGAGTTCAAATCTCGGTGGAACCTGTCAAAGAGTTTTTTTTTACTTGAAAATAATTGTTTATTTAATTTTCGGAGTATATAATTTTATAATTCGAGCTAAGTCTAAAATTTGTGCTTTTTCGGCATTTGTAATTTTATTTTATGCATATATAAATATATAGAAACTATAGCAACTAAAAATAGAATTATGGAAACAAGTGCTACCCTTTAGAGATGACCGAAAGCATGTGGGTTCCATGGTGCAATGGTTAGCACTCAGAACTCTGAATCCTGCGATCCGAGTTCGTATCTCGGTGATACCTTGTCTGGAAATTTGTCTTTATTTTTTTTTTCGATGTGTTTTTTTGTGTTTTTTTAAATTTAGAAATCATATTCGCCTGAGAAAGTTTTCTCCGCTGCGAAATCGGTTGCCCAACTCATTTGTGCTCGCATTGCGAGGCAGAAAATGTGGGCAAAGCCCGGGGAATGCGAGCTGGAATGAAAACATCTAAAAGAAATAAAAATGCTGGCCGTGTCGTGCCGGCCGTGCAATTTGATGAATGAATGAATGAATTGCGAATGCGAATGCGAATGCGAATGACAACAACGGCTGGCCTGCAATTAGCGATTGCATAATCCGAGTCGGCCATTTCCGCTCTCCGAGTGACACAAATACCAGGGCCACGCAGAGCCAGCTTACACCACTAATGGTGGTATCTCTTGCGGCGACTTTCACTCGCAGAACCCGGGTAGTCGGGAACTTTCGGGGGGATTTCTCATTAGAAATGCCGCGCATTCCGGTTTGGGGAGTGGAGGAGGGAGAGCCGGTGCCGGTCGTCGGAGTCGCCGTTCTTAAGGATTTCTGCCATCGATTTCGCTTCATCAATATTTATATATCGTATAAAACAAGAGAACCTCTATGACGGTCAGGTTGATTTCAAATTGTCAGAGTTTATGTGCTTGCAGAGTTATCCAAGGAATTAAGTGGGATAAGGTGTCAAATCTCTGTGCTTATAATAACTAGTTAGAAAAAAGGTTAGTCCATTGAATGTCTTACTTAAAACCTTGTTAATTTGCAAAAGAAGTGAAGATTTCTTTATTTTACACCTGGAAAATGTTATACATTTCCGCTAGAATAGTGGGTAGTTTTCCTCTATAAAATATTGGTAACTTGATAGTATTTTCTCAAGTCTTGGATGTTGTGGAGGAAACTGGGGTATCCGTATAATATTCCGTGTAATAATCCGCCTTCGTGCTCACGCTTCTACCTCGGCATGGGGAAATTTTCACAGCTGCGACTAATTGCCGGCGACACGTCAGGGCCAACCCACATCATCTCGAACTTCGGATCTCAGATCTCAGATCTGGGTTCTCAAATCTCAGATCTTGGCTCTGGGATCCCTCAGTTTCTCCACTGACATCTGCAGATGTTTGGTCCAAC
Organism: Drosophila auraria; assembly: GCA_008042615.1. Classification (NCBI taxonomy): domain Eukaryota; kingdom Metazoa; phylum Arthropoda; class Insecta; order Diptera; family Drosophilidae; genus Drosophila; species Drosophila auraria. The sequence continues at coordinate 18,515 of VNJW01008655.1, read as the reverse complement.
ACTGTCAAGCTGTCAGAGTCCGAGTGACCGATGACATGGCGACATGAAGCCACTGATGGTGTGGAATTGGTTGACTGCTTGAGTGACACTTGTCTCTAACCCCTTTCTCTTTGCCTTCCAGCTCGCTCATCAACCCTTTGAATGTCGTCAGCCCGAAGCGGACGCAGAATGACCACTCCGGGCACCCTGTACCGGCTGGCCAGCGGAGCCACTGGAGCCACCGCCACGTCGAATGCCCTGTACGCCCAGCCGCCTAAGGCCTATGCCGTGGGATCGCTCCAAAACGGATCGGAGCGTAACCGAATCCTGGAGCTGCTGCGAGCCCCAAACAGCCTGATGTCGCCCACCCTGGAGCCCTCCTCGAAGGGACTGCTGAACGGACCCGGGCAGAACAACTGCTTCCTCAACTGTGCCGTACAGGTAGGACTTTTAAACTAAAATTAATATAAATAAGTATAATAAATAGAGGTAAACTCTGGTAATTTTCGGTTAGAAATTAATTTTTTAGCACTAAATAAGTTATACAAATAGAGCATATTTTGAAGTCTTATAGGAAAGATAGGGCTTGAGCTGAATGTGTTGAGAGCTTTGAGTAGATGAGTAATTCGTTGATGGCCTCCAGTAGATATTTGGCAACCTTCAGCCTCAGCCCCAGCATCATCCATCGAATTGTGTTAATTGGCCGCCGCATTTCGTTGAGTTTTGTTGTTAAATTTAGCCGAAGAGTGTTCGTTCGGTGTGGGCGCCACAAATGCCCCATACAAGGCCAAGCGCCAAGCACCCAGCACCTACTCATCATCCATTGCAGCTCCAGCTCCAGCTCCAGCTCCTGAGTGGGCTCAGTTCACTGTCTCCAAGTCTCCGCGGCTCCGTGTCTCGTTTCGGTTCTCAGTCAAGGCAAACTTTTCACATGGCCAATTGTTGGTTGTTGGCTGTTAGTTGTTAGTTGTTGGCTTGTTCTTTTGCCTTTTGCCAGGCAGAAAGCGCCACCCCAGTTGCATAAATTTAGTGAGCAGCTCGCTTAATAAACATAAATTTGTATATTAATGATACACTCGCCCAGGCAGCGGCTGCTCCTCGGAATGGGGTTATGTGGCAGGGAATTATGCAAAAGCCGAGAGTTCGTACAACAATTAGTCCGTTTGCAACTAGAAATGGGATGGATGGGAGAGACTTTCCCACTTATCGGTAACACGTTATAAGAGATCCATCAAGATAGGCCCAGGGAATTGTAAATTCTAAAATATTTAAAGCCTAAGTAGGCAGAGATGCGAAGGCAGACTCAAGTACGTGATGATGGCGTGCTCTTGGACCCCAGAAATCACTCGTAAATACAACTCAATGGGGCAGGGATAAATCTCCCAAATCAGCCACGAATAAGAAGGCATCTTCACACCTCCCTGCATCGATCGATAATCGAGTGCTACACACATTGTGCAACCGTCTTCGGGCCTGGTTCGATTATCGATTAGATAAATCTCGGGCGCCATGACTCACTGGCACAGCCCCAGATACAGTAGTTAGCCCCGCTCGGGCTCAAAGGGGATTGGAAATAGGAGATCGGGGAGCTGGGAGCTGGCATCTTGGGATCTTGGGAGGCAGGGCGAGGCCTAGGTGCGGCCACTAACATTAAACTAATTGCACGGCCGGCGTGTGCTCTTATTTCTTATTTTCCAGCGACTCCGAACGAGTATGTTACTCGGTTTACTCGCTTTTATTGCTTACATGCCACTCTTACGAAAAGCCAAGGCGTGGCACGGGGCGACACGATACGTGTTGCGAGCTCTACCCTCTGAGTTGTGACTCAAGGGGGTTTTCGGATAAGAAATACCCTGCCTAGTAGAGTTTATACATAGTTTGGGTAAAAGTTATGGAAATAATGTTGCCACCTAGCGAAACCAGAGGAGAAGAAGCATGATACATGTTATCGATGAATCGTTCCGAAGAAGGCCTTGACTTTTCGGGTCTATTTACATAGCAGGCCCTGTCAAGCTTCTCAACCTTCTCCTGGCCAGAATCACAGTCGGAACTACTAGTCGAAGGGGCCGGAAAACGAAGCGGAAACCCGAAAATATTTCTAGAATCATGAAAAATTCAAAGAGAGGCTCTAGTGGCCGAAAGAAGAAAGAGACTGGCGGAGCTGGTGGAGCTGCTGGAGATGGACCCGCTGGCGGAGCACTAAAGCTCAATGCGAATGCCCACGAGTTTGTGCCGCGCTCCAAAAAAGACGACGATGACTTGCAGGCATTCGACGATAAATTATATCCGAATGTGAACGCCATGGAGTTCGTGCCGCGCTTGCAGAAGGAGGCCACGACCCAGGTCAATGCTGACACCGACGAGGAACTGGAGGCCGTGGAGGAGCCACTGCCCATTGAGAACTTGATGCTGCCTTGGAAGGGATTTCCCAAGAGGCCAATCAAAGGTAGCGAGGAGCCATTTCTGACACTGACAGTTAATATTTCTTATTTATTCTCTGAACTATCAGTTGGCCACAGCTCCCAGGTTGTTCTCATCAACGACAAAGAATACATGATTGTGCCTTGCCAGAAGAGTGCCAGGAAGCCCCAGGACGGGGCTCCGCCACATGCCGCCGCCGCTGCCGAGGAAGGTATCCCGTACAGTGAGCCAACCGGCGCGGAGAAGCGCTTTCTGGCCGAGAGGAAGCGCTTCGCTGCCGAGGAGAAGCGTCGTGAGCAGGAGCGCAAGGTGGCACTGGAAGCCCTGAAGCTGGTGGAGCAGCGACGCGCCCGGTGTCCCCTGGTCCCGACCATGCACAGCGACGACTGCTCGGAGCCGCCGCCGCAGATTGTCCACCTCTCGCGCTCTCCCGTGCGCTACACTCCCAAGGAGAGGGTTCGCGTGGAGGCCCTGCGGACGGCCAAGAAGGAGCGCATCGAGAAGATTCTGCGCGAGATGAGCCAGGAGAAAAGAGACGCGCAGGAGCAGTTGAAGTTGCAGCAGCAAAAGGACTCCTCAGCCTCGGCCTCAGCCTCAGCCTCGTCCACATCCACAACCACACCGTCATCATCCCCTCCGAAGCCCGCCGCCAAGCGATACATTCCCACCGTCAAGGAGTGGGACGAGCAGCGACGCGCCAAGCTCCAGGCCAAGCGCGAGGCCAAGAAGGCTCCAGGCCAGACCCAACAGATGCCAGCGGAGAAGCGCCAAGACGCTCCTCGCTATCTGCCGCCGGGCCAGTGCCTGCCGGGCGAGCGTCGCCGGGGCAACCTCACCCACTGGAAGCGCCTGCCGGTCTGGACTCTCCATGTGCCGCAGAAGCCGCTGCCCCTGACGGGCCCGGACGGCAAGGTCATCCAACGCTACACCGTCGAGGAGTTGCTGCAGCTGGAGCCGCAGCCCGAGGACCTGGAGAGACCGGACTTTGACGAGCGCGCCTTTCGACTGGGCTTCCTGTGCTATTAGCAAGCTTTCATTATTGATTATTGTTAATGTTTTCTTGGTTGGTTTTGTTGCCATTTAAACGCCAAACACCGCGACACGCATACTCCCTTATCTGATAATAAAATCCAACAAAATCGGGTTACTATATCTTCAGAGGCGATTACCGAGAGCCCAGACCCGACCCAGAAGAAAGCGAGAACAATGTTGGAGCCCAGACCCACTAATAGCCTCCGCAACAGGCGGAGACAATGCCTGGTAATGGAAACAAATCAGCGCGACAAGACAATGGCAATCAAATGTGGCCAAATCGCGTGGGCCAAGCCCAAAGCCCAAAGCCGAGACGTCTGACGACAGTTGCCAGCTTTGATTTCGGTTCTCGGATCCACAGATCTACAGATCCATTGTCTGGCCAGAGATCTTCGGAGGCGACAGAGATCAAACAGACGAACGAGGCACAATGTGAATTGATTGTTTCTGTTTTTTGTTGTTTTTGGCTATCTACGAAATTGTTGGTCAAAGTCAGAGAGTCGTTGCTTCCGCCGAGTGCGTGGCAACCGGCAACTGGCAACTGGAAACCTGCAACTTTCAACCTGCAACTGACAAACGCTGAGAACAGACCGATGATTTCACCTGATATGCTTTTAATGTGTTTCTTTTGGCCAGAACGGAGTCGGGGGGCACTCAACTGCAACGAGAGACCCTCGGCGACAAAAAGCAGATACAGCCAAGAGTGCACTCGGAGAAATTCTCTGTCTGCGATCAACTTATAAGCGGAATATGTTCTAAAATATATTTAATAATTAGTGAGCAAGTTCTCTATGATCTTGTTCCATTTTAGAAGCATTTCCTTAGTCAGAAAAGCAGTTCTTAGATTTTATTTGTTATCCATTTCTTCAGTGCATTTCTCCCGAGTGTACCCACAAGCAAGTGGAGGGCAGAAACCTTCAAGAAGTCGCTTCTCCGCCAGCGTCTTGGCTCTTTTGTGGTGTAATAAAGTAGCTGGCAAACAACCGGCAGTCGCGGCACTTCCCTGGGCTTCAGTTTCAGTTTCAGCGACGAAGACGAGGCGGTCAACAATCGGTCCATGATACTACTATGTGTATATATGTATCATCAGGGGTCCCAGGAAGGGGAAGTACTATGCTCACGGACTCGCACATCATTTCACAGCTACGACTCCAGTTCCGAGACTGCGACTCCGACTCCGACTGAGACTCCCCTCAGATTAGTTCACACGATAAGCCAAAGGGGTTCCACTTGGCTGGCAACTAATATGAATTTGATATTTATGGCCAAAAGCAAATGATGATTTCCCCGCGGTGGCAGACTGCCCGCCTGACAGCCATTGGCTGTCATTAGGAATGTGAGAAAACTTTCAGAGACCCATCCCCAGCTCCATGACAAAGTTGGCCAAAAAATGATGGAAAAGGCCAAAAATGCAAAGTTGTAATAGGAAACAGAGTTCGACCCAGAGCTAGTACTCTGAGCTTTGGCAACGTTTTGGAATTTCAACTGGACAACTGAAGGATACAAAGAAGCATAAACATAATTAAAGAAGGAAAATAAAAAATAAAATAAAAAGCGACACTGGCACACAGGAACAAGCTGATCCAAGACGGTTCCGCTCGAAGGCGTTGCCTGTGAAAAGAAGAACTCTTTTTGGCCGAAAGAAGGCCTCCTCCTCCTCCTTGTGCTTCATCCATCCACCTTAAGGCAGAAACACACACACATACGCTCTTGCCTGGGCTTAAACATTAATAGTAAGGGACATAAGGGGAGAGATAGGTATAACCTACGACGATGAGGAAGACTAAACCCCAAAAGTGGAAGCGCAGGACTCAGAGCAATCATCAAAAAAGCAAATTGTGAAATTACAAAATTAATAATCAGATGTATAAATAATAAATAATCAGATATATAAAGATAGAGCTATAGGGCGTCGACTACGGCGTCTTCTGAATGACTTCGGCTGCTAAAATAGATTAAATTTAAAATAAACAAATTACAAAAATAAAAAAATAAAGAGGCAGAGGCAGAGGCAGAAGCAGGAGAAATCAGCAATCAATAACCCAATGGGTGATGCACCAAAAAGGAAATAAATATAAGAAAATTATGTTGATAAATAAAAAGCCAAATAAATAACTCAAGATAAGGAGGACAGATGTGAAAATAAGGTGTGTGCCATGAGACGGCTGAGTGCTTAATGAAAAGTGAGATTGAAGGCGCGACGAGGTTGACATTTTGCCATTACAAAGGGCTGCAGGGCTTGTGGTCAAAGCCTACTTTGATTTTTAGTGGAAAATAAGTGTTGAAAAGACGACTGTATCTCTCAATCGAGTTTCCTGTCGAACTATCGATTGTTCTCCATGAGCTAGTGGTGAGCGTGTCTAGGAACACGATTTGATGTGCATTTGCTTATTTATTCAACTTCTAAGTAGTATCACAGCCAAGCCAGAAATTATGATTGTATCTCGGCAGGAATTTCGAACAGAAACCTGGGTTCCCGGGGTTTCCATTATGCCATCTTGGGTAATTGGCAGTCACGAGGCGATCTCGGGGTGGAAGCGGCCCATAATAAATATGCATTAGCCCTACAAAGTAGCCTCCCGAATGGGATTGCAATCAGAATTAATTTCTGCCTTCTGGGCAACTTCATTAGGCGACGAAGGCCCGTTGGGCAGACTAATTGAGCCATAAACCGAACCGGGCCCTGGCCGGAAAACACTTTCCATTCGGGCTACCGTTTTTCCACATTTCCACGAAGCCGAAGCCGACATAGAAATTCAATTTCGATGAAACGAAAGACTGCGGACACGAACTCGAGCCAGCCACGGGCAGCGCGCACAAGAAATGGTAACAGTTTAAGAGGTTCATTGAACATGGACAACTTTCGAATGGCTGAACATGATGTTCGTTGTCCGTTCGTTGTCCGTTCGTTGTCCGTTCGTTGTCCGTTCGTTGTTGCTGCCACACAATTACCGAAACAAGACTGAAGACGGGGCAGAATCGGAATTAAATATGCGGGTGTTATCGCCAGCATTCGCTCTCTGGCCCTGAAACAACAATGCTGACCATGATGGTCACATCGTGACTGTGACTGTGCCTGTGCTGGCAACAATTACCGAATTTAAATAAAGTTTGTCATTTTTCCCCGTCTTGGCCGAGCAATTGATGAGTTGTGAACAGCCATTACCAGTCGGAGATCGTCGGAGATCGAGGGAAGTATGTTTGGCAAAAGAAGTACATCAAGTAATAAAGAAATACAATTTATAATAATAGGAGAGAGAGTATACGTATGATTTAAAGCGATTTCGATCTATTTTGTACGAGTACTCAAGTATCTCTTGCCTTGGCCCAAGCAAACAAGGCCACACTTGACTCATTCTCTATAGGAATCCGCAATTTCTTGGTATTTGGGCTTTAATTTCCTTGTTAACACTATCTTTGCCTTGTTTTTTCCCACCGAAAGCCGGCTTTCGAAATGCCCATTTGCATGTTAACCAACTCGATCCGTTGGATGCGATCTCATTAGCTAATCGATCGATTGTCCCGGCCAGCTCATTAGGGATCCGAGTTTGTTTTCCATTTTCCACTTACCATTTCCCACTTTCTGTGTGCTGTTGTCACAGTTGCCGGGCCAATTTGGCTCTAATTGAGACACATTCAATCACGGCCCGAAATCGATTCAAATCGAATCGAATTCGAGCCCGAGTGCTGCACTTCCGCCGTTTCCGGTGCAGTTTCAATTAGCCGCTCGCCGCCGTGTATTTACACGGCATTTACATTTACATTTCCATTAACATTAACATTTACATTTCCGACCGAGAATCGGACTGAATTTCGGGCCGAGGTAAAGGTGAAAGCCGAGAGCGAGGAGCGAGAGATTAGGCATTCCGAGAGAGTGTGGTGGTAATTGTAACATAATGGCTATGGCAGCCGTAATTGTTATTGCCGGGCCCAGAATAATGCCCATTTCCTGTATTGTCTGCGAGTCGCAGAGTCTCCTAGCCCAACTCGAAGTATCTCTTTTCTATTTCTTCAGCAAGTATTTCAATTTCTTTTTTGGCCTTGTGCTTTCTTTGGGGCCTTTTACGGCCACATAATCATAATCGAGTCCGGCAACAGGTTGGCCATTCGCACAGTGGCTTGGTTGTTTCGATTGCAGTTTTTCTTAAGAAAATAAATAAATAAAATAGATAAAGTTCTATAGAAAAGCTTTCAATTTGAATTTAATAAGAATTTAGGTAAGAAACAAGTTGTGTTTCCTTAAATATTATTAATCATCTTATTTCTCCTTGTTTAAAGTTGGATATTTTGCCAAATTTCAAGGGACTTAACCCACTGTGGCCTGCTTGAGAGCGAAATAAATTCGCCAGCTTGCTCCAGTTTCCGATTGCAATTCGGTGGCCGAATCGAGTTTTGAGTTTTTCCAGCTTTCTTCGCTTTTCCCCGCCTCTCCCACAGCATCCCGCATTGAGGGAAAACTGAGATATTTCCCAGAAAAGCCTCGGTGAGTTGATGATGATGATGATGTGTGGTCTCTTTTTGGATTTCTGGACGGGGGCGTCATTAGCCGGCATTTTGGAGCGGTGAACCACCCACAGCCGAGGGGGATCAGAGGGCACTGGACCACCACCAGAGCTAGCCCCGAGAGACGCTGCCTCATGTTTTGTGTGAGGGATTTTGGATGATTAATAATGGGGCGACGGCGGTCTCCGGCCAAGATGGATGATCGGATGTGGCAGTTACAGCGACTCTATCCAGCGACCCAGCGATCAATGGCAATTCAATTAGCCAATTACGCATTGCCAATTGGCAATTGAGGCGCTGACATTTGTAATTACAGCCGGAGCTGGAGTTGGAGTTGGAGTTGGAAGCGATGCCATAATTTCCATGGGCTGCGCACGGAAGTTGCACAAGTTCTAGCCGTGATTGTTGATTGTTGGCCTGGCCAATCAAAACGGAAGCTGGCACTGGGTGGATGCTCCTCCTGCCCCCTGCTCCATGCCGTCCCCGCCTAATGGCATATGTGTAGCGATCTGCTTCCGCTTTGGCGCCACAGCCACACATTGTCCGAGAGGAGAGGAAGCGCTCGTCCGATCGTCCCATCGTCCCCACTAATTGATTGATTGCCAACTGGATTCTGGACTCTGGACTTCTCGCCGCGGGAAGATGCCATCGGGGGGCTGGGTTTCCTTTGTGGCCGCGCAGATTATGTCTTATTAATAATATAATTCCCGATTGCCTACCGATGCTAATTGTGAGGTGTACAAAGAAATCGTTAGTTTAATAGCCCCAGCTTCTGGGTTTTCCCCATTTTCTCTTAGTTTGGAATTAGGCAAGGCTCAAAGTAATGCTTTTATAAATATTTACTAGCTTTTGTTTACTTTGATTACACTTAACACGAATTAGAATGGATTTAATACACATTTATTTACATTTATTTACTGCCAGAAGCCTTCTTTCCAATCGAAATGCATTTCTTTTATTTTTGCCCCACCCAATAATCGATTCTGACACTTACAGGGTACCAAAATCCGAGGCTAGTCCCATACCAAACCCCTGGACAATTTGTCTAGCTCCAGGCCTCGCCCAGGCCGCTAATTAATTACGAATCGGAGTTCAGCCCGAATTCCAATTGGCCGCCAAGGGGCGCTCCCTGCGACCCCAATCAGAGTGTATTATTTTTTTTTTCTTTTTTATTAATGCTACATATAAAGGCTTCGGGTTAAATGGTACAAAAAGTAACAAATCGATTTGCAGTGGCTGCCGGTTTTTGTCAATTAATTGTTTCACGGCCTCGTGGCCCATAAATTATGGCTGCCAGAGTAAGCCTGTCAAGCCATTCAGAACCAGAAATATATAGAACTAAGAAGGAAATTTTTAAATTTAAAATTGACAAATTTTATTATTAACTCATAATTTATTATTGCTTATTTTTTCATATTTATTTGTGGAATGTATTATATAAATAGTATAAATAATTAAATTTCATCTACAATAAATGATATCCGATATCTCATCACAGAATTAATTCAGTTAAAGTTCCAAATTCTCTTTTATTTAAAATGTAGAATCACTTAATTGTTATTTGTTGCAATCTTTTTCTAACTTGTTGCGTAATAACAAAAGAGGCGATCTTGGGAATTGTTTATCCCTTTCTTTCTTTATAATTCATTATTTATTGTTTTTGTTTCTGTTTCTGCTTCTGTATTTTGCGGTTGCCATTCCAGCGGCTCTTTGTTTTTGTCGTAGGCGGCGGCTGAGCGTCACCCTCGAGCGGCCCTCGGAAGCCCCGCAAGATCTGCGTTCTCCGGAGAAAGGCAAAGAAGGGACTGAGAAGAGAGCGCAGAATGCTTCTTCTCCTTAACTATATTTTTTTTTTGTATTTTTTTTGGCTCCAAGGGGCAGGGCAGCCGCTGACAGAAGGCCAGAGCTGCGAGTCAAAAGTGGTAGGAAAAAAGTTCGCAGTCGTCAGAGCCGGCTCGTTGGTCTAGGGGTATGATTCTCGCTTCGGGTGCGAGAGGTCCCGGGTTCAACTCCCGGACGAGCCCAAGTCTCGGTATCTTTTTTTTCTTTTCTTTTTTATTTTATTGTTATTTATGTTTTATTGCTTTATTGGCATTCCTAATCGGAAGCAACTGATAAGTGGGCCGCGGATCGTTATCGCTTCGCTTGAGTTCCGGAGAGAGCAGCGCGGCGAGTGCGGCGAGTGCGGCGCTCAGTGTAGGTTCTGACTCACCTTCTTGGATGGTCTTGGTCTTGGCTTTGTCTTTGGCTGGACAGGAAGAGACGACGACGATCTTATTCCGGGGGACAGAACAGCGTGCGAACGCATAATGGGATCGAGGAAGTGAATCACAATCGGGGGAAGTTGCGAAAGCCACTCACTCAAGGGCCCGCGTGTCTGCCTCTGCCTCTGCTGACTTGGACTTGGACTTAATTTATATATCCACCAAGTACAACTCACACAGAAACTGCAGAAACGTATTCTACTTGGACTTTTATTTAGTTATTTTAACTATGGTTAAATTTAGCCTTTATTGTTTTGAAAGAAACAGCCTGAATTGAAGGGAAATTATATAAATTGCATAAGAAATAATAAAAATAATATATTAAGTCTTATAGTTAAATAACTAAATAATAAATAATTTATTTTTTGTTTACTTTCAGGTATGTTTCACACCTTAAACACCATTTGCATTGCATATCCTTAAAAAATACGTTTAAATAAGGTATGGTTGGGAGTCATGTCAATGTTTGAAAGGATTTTCTGTATAGAAATCGCTAGGAATTCAAAAATCAACCTATAAAGGGTTCAAAAGTGCGCTAAGATCGTTATATTTAGTTGAAATCATGCCTTTTCTGTAAGGTATAACAGATATAACAGTTCGATAGCCATAGAAATCGCTAGGAATACAAAAATCAACCTATATTGGTTGGAAAAGTGCGCTAAGATCGTTATATTTAGTTAAAAATATGCCTTCTCTGTAAGATATAACAGTTTTAACAGTTATAACAGTTTAATAGCCATAGAAATCGCTAGGAATTCAAAAATCAACCTATGATGGGTTCAAAAGTGCGCTAAGATCGTTATTTTTAGTTAAAAATATGCCTTTTCTGTAAGGTATAACAGTTATAACAGTTCAATAGCCATAGAAATCGCTAGGAATTCTAAAATTAACCTACAATGGGTTAAAAAGTGCGCCAAGATCGTTATTTTTAGATGAAATTATGCCTCTTCTGTAAGGTATAACAGTTCCTAAGACCATTTTACTTGTTTCCGTGACCCTTCTGAAGTATTGGGGTTAAATACACTCGTTTACGTTATGATATATCCATGGAAACATCACATGTTCGGGTTCTGCCAGGAGAAAGATGTCAAAACTCGTAGCTGCTGACGAATACGAATGTCTCGGGCCGGATAGCAGTCAGAGATCCGAGCCGTAGAAACACGCCTTGGGGCGCGAGTGCCCCAAGATGAAGTTCGGCAAGACCTTCGAGTCCCACCTGACGGTCGAGTGGCGCGAGCAGTACATGCGATATTGGGTAAGCAGCTGGACACAGCTGGACAACCTTCCGGTTGATATCCCTATCCCTTTCCGAAAAGGATCTCAAGCACATGATCCGGCGGGCCCTGGAGGACGCGCCCTCGAGCATCCTGGCCCCCGAGTACGAGGTCCAGAGCTACTACCAGGCCTTCGAGGAGCGCTTCCTCGTCGAGGTGCAGCTGGAGCTGACGCGGGTCAACAACTTCTTCCTGGAGAAGCTCATGGAGGCGAAGCGGAAGCACGCCCACCTCAAGCTCCAGCTGCTGGCCTTCTCCCGGGCCCCGGGCTTCACCACCAGCGAGCACTCGATGCACTCGGAGCCCAGCGATCGGAGCCAGAGGGGCCCAGGGCCGGTGAACCTGGCGGCGCCCAAGAAGCACAAGACGCAGGGCCAGCTGAAGACGGCCTATAGCGAGTTCTACCTGAGCCTGGTGCTCATCCAGAACTACCAGACGCTGAACGAGACGGGCTTCCGGAAGATCTGCAAGAAGTACGACAAGAACCTGCGCTCCTCGGCCGCCGGCCGCTGGTTCGACGCCAACGTGGAGGAGGCCGTCTTCACGGACAGCCGCTTCCTGCAGCGCATGATCCGCGAGGTGGAGGACCTGTACACCACGCACCTGGCCAACGGCAACCGGTCCCTGGCGATGACCAAGCTCCGGGTGCCGCCGCTCGGCAGGCCCACGCCGCCGGCCACGGTCTACCGGGCAGGCTTCGCCCTGGGCATGTTCCTCATGCTCTTCTTGGGCACCGCGATCAGTTGTAGGTTGTGTGGTTAAGGGTGCCTCCTTGGGGCTGTCGCCTGATTCCCCCGCCTTCCCGCCTTTCCGCCCCCAGACTGGAAGCGGCCTCCGTCCGCGGAGCACACGGCCACGTTCATGAGTCTCTACCGCGGCCCCCTCACCTGGTTCATCTTTAACCTGTACATGGCGGCCAACGTGGCCGGCTGGCAGCGGGCGGGCGTCAACCACATCCTGATCTTCGAGATCGACCCGCGCAGCCACCTGGAGCCGGCGCGCTTCCTGGAGATCGCCAGCGTCTTCGGCATCCTGTGGACGCTGTCCATGCTGGGCTTCCTCTACCACGACGCCCTGCGCCTCACCGACCCCTTCGTCTTCCCGCTGGCCCTCATCCTGACGATGACGGGCCTGCTGGTGGTGCCGCTGCCCATCCTCAACTGGCCGGCCCGCTGGTGGACCATCAAGCTGCTGGGCCGCGTGATCTCGGCGCCGCTGCACTACGTGGGCTTCGCCGACTTCTGGATGGGCGACCAGCTGAACTCGCTGGTCAACTGCCTGGTGGACCACTACTACATCGTGCGCTTCTTCGCGGTCTGCTGGCTGCGCCCCGGGCCGGACTCCTACTGCTTCGCCATGGACCTGATGGTGCCCTTCGTGCGCTGCCTGCCCGCCTGGTTCCGGTTCGCCCAGTGCTTGCGCCGCTTCCGGGACAGCGGCTCCAAGTCCGTGAGCTACCTGATCAACGCCGGCAAATACGCGATGTCCTTCCTCGTGGTCCTCTTCGACACGCTGCGCCACGGATCGGACGGTAGTCCTTCTTGACTCACTAAGGGATCTTCCTTAACCCAGCCCCTGTCCGCTCCCTTCCGCAGGTCGCTACGCCAGCCCCTTCAGCAACCCGTACACGTGGCTCTTCCTCGCCAGCTCCGTGGTGGCCACCATATACGGCACCCTGTGGGACGTGCTCATGGACTTCGGCCTCTTCCAGATCATGGAGGGCCACCGCATCTTCCTGCGCGAGCAGCTCGTCTACCCGCAGCCCTTCTACTACTTCGTCATCGTGGAGAACTTCTGCCTCCGCTGGCTGTGGGCCGCGGAGTTTGCGCTGCTCTACCACAACCTGGTGGCGCCGTACAACCTGCGGACCATCACCAGCATTGCGGAGATCACTAGGTGAGCGTCGCCACTTGCTAGTTTGCTCAGAGAAGCGCCTTTCCAGCCCTTGAAGTAAATCCTCATCAGTGGCTCTTGTGGCTGGCAAACTTTGTGCAATTCAAAGGGTGAAGTCGCTTCTCTTGGTGCCTCACCGTTTCCCTTTTTTGTTGAGTCCAGCCCCTTTCCTGTCCCCTGTCCCCTCTCCTAGACGCTTCATCTGGAACTACGTGCGCCTGGAGCACGAGCATCTGTACAACTGCGGCCAGTTTAGGGCCACGCGGGACATCCACCTGGCGCAGCTGAATCCTCGCCAGGAGCGCATGCTGGAGAGCATGATGGACGAGTCGGACGGCGTCTCCAACAGGCGCAAGCCCGAGCCGCGCACTCGCCTGTCCAAGGAGTACTTCTAGGAGCAGCTGCTCCAGCTCACAGTGCTCATCTCGGTCTGGTGTCTCTCTGGGGTCCGTCGTCGTCTTTAATTAATTCATTTGTGCAAAGCACAAAGCAGAAGAGGCGATGAGCTCGGAGCTCGGAGCAGGGAAAGGGAGTTCGAGCTTGGATCGGATCGGGCACGCGCCAAACCGGTTGTCCAGCTGCACGGCACCCAAAAGCGGCTCCGGACTGCTCCCTTCCCCCGGTCTGGGCCAGGTAACAATTGTCATTGCTGACGGAGATCCTCATTGGAGCTCCCGATCACGGATCGCCGTCTCTTAATTGACTCGCATCGAGCTTTGATTAGCCTCGTAATTAGCCGAGGCGGAGAAGGAACCTAGAAGCCGATTCGCAAATATTTCCACAAAGAGTTAATTAACCCCGAGTCGTAATTAATGGTTAAGGATTATGCTCAGCTTAAGGGGAATATAAGTCGCTTTCAAGGAATAAGGAGAGTAATGTTCACAATCCTCTTAGCAGACAATGCAGACAAAGTTCTGCCTCAGGTTCCAATTCCTTTAATGCTTTCAGACCTTAATAGTCTTATCTAAGAATTGAGGATACCTGAGGCCAAGACCTCTGCTCCTTTGGGGTCATGAGTCTAATCCTATCAGGCAGTCAGGCAGCCAGGCAATCGGATTAGCCCGCACAAAGGATGTGACTCCTAAAGAGCCTCATCAGCCAGAGCCTGATCCTGCTTCTTTTGTATTTTGTTTGCTTTGTTTCTGTGATCTTTTTTATTCGTAATTTGATCTGCAATCACATTCCTTCATTTGGGAATCGCTGATGCAAAAGGCAAAGGCAAAGGCAGAGTCATGCGCGATGACGAGGATGACGATGACCGGCCAAACTGTCGATAACTGGCCAGGAGAGGTATCGGGAGCTGTGAAGGGGATAGCACTCGAAAAAATGTAAGAGAATTTGAACGAGGTAGGGTTCTACCTTGAGAGCTTCTTCCTAACCCTGAGTTTTCTTGAGTTTGTTAATATATTTCTTTAGGGATTACATTTGTGTTTTCCGTGTAGTTTCTCTGAGAGCTTAGCTGTTGACTTGGGCACGAGTCAAACATAAATTTTCCATTGACTCGTTGCTGCTGCAGTTGCTGCTGCTGTTGTTAATGGCAACTGCAATTTATGCTGCTTGTCGCGGCGACTGGCGACGCCGGCAGTGTCTCTGGAGAAAAGCCAAGGAAATCGGAGAAAGGGAGCGGAGCGGAGTGGAGTGGAGAAGCTGGCCCGTTGTTGCCATTATTAATTGACGACGTTGCTGACGCTGCTGCCTTGCGTCAATTAAGCTGCCTGCACAGCAGCCGCAGTGCAACATGCTGCAGTTGCTGTTGCTGTTGCAGTGGCTGCTGCAGTCTGCAGTTGCGATGTTGATCTTGGTACAGTCCACGCGCCAAAACCAGACCAAAACAAATAAACAAACAAACAGGCGAAGAAACCAAACGAAACGAGGCGAAAGGCAGGCCAAGCGAACGCCAACAAACAAACAAACAAGCTGAGAAAAAGGCAAAGCAAACCAAGGCGAGTCCGAGATCGAGTACTAATCCGATTCCAGACCAGACCAAGCCCAGTTAAGACTAGTCACTGCCAGTATCAATATCGAAAACGATATTAAAGTGAGTTTAATAGGGAAAGCTAGATCGAACAGGCCTTAAAGGTGTTAATTCCTGAAAGGTTACTAGATGTAAGATGGATTAAGATTGCAAAATGTTTGAAAAGGCAAAATATTAATAACAAAACTATATTAATTTCGTAATTAGAAGTTTGTATTAACTTAAACTCAACTATTCAATTCCCTTTTATTGCTGAATTATTATTATTTGTATCTCAAAGCCCTAGAATATCACAGTTCTTCTTGGTTTTGAGTACATGGAGGCTTCTCCTCCTCCACCTATCCACCGATGTGAGTGCCCTCGCTGGGCAATGTCCAACTTTGGGCACAGGCACACACATCCACATCCACACGTACTTGGATGGCCAACTGCAATTGCATTTGCTGGCCGCTTTGGGCCTGGAGAATGGCGCGCAAACGGCCAAGCAGCCAAGCAGCCAAGAGAACAACAAGCCAAACAACAAACTGGCGTACAAAGTCCAAAAACTATTTTGGCCTGGCTCGAACCTTAGTTGGCCGGGGCCCTTATTGCCTTTCTGCCAGCTTTTTAGCTCTTCGGATCCTTGCCTCTTCTTAGCCAGCTGAGCTTGATGGCCAGCTCGTGCTAAATTTAGCCGGGGAGGAGCAGGGACTGGCGAGAGACTCGGGGCAAACATGGCAGCATAAAGGAGTTGGGGCGAAAACCAGTTTGGGCCAAGCTCCGCGAGGGCTCCTTTTCCTGGTTTCGAGTTTTACGAGCGCGCGCTGGGATCTCCTTGGAACCCCTGCGAGAGGCCCCTTCGAATCCCCCGGGGAGGCCCCCTCTCGATGCCCCTTTTACGGAGCAGCACGCGTCCATGTCCATGGAGTACGCTTCTTGGCCAGAGCGGGGATTTGGCTGACGCAGCTCATAAATTTATGTGGCAGCCTTTTGATTGCCTTTATGCTGCCGTTTTTTTTCGTTTCTCTTTCTTGTACACTTGCAGAAAAATCGAATGAAAGTAATCGTTTTATTATTACATAATTCGAGAGAGAGCTCTTAGTTTGCTGCGTATTTATCCGTAAAATACTTTAAATATTTTATTGAAATGTATTAGGTTTCCTCTTTTATTTCATTATTTTCCTGTGCACTTGTATCGGCCTGTCTGTGTTGGCCTTCTTCTCCTTTAGCCCTTAATTTGTGCACATAAATTGGCTGACCGCCGAGTTCTAGGCCCGAGTCCTGCCAGGCTCCCCTGCTTTTCCGATCTCTTGGCCAAGTTTTATCTCCGAAAACTTCGAAACTTCAGAGCTGACCAAAAGCAGCTGCCCTTCTTTCGGGCCACACTGTTTTTTGTCCTTTTCAATTTCAGCTGTCCGAGAGGATACTTTAAGCCCAATGCAAGCGTGTCCTGCAGATGCAGATGGCTGGCCGAAATTGAAACAAGTGGAAGGAACTTGACAGGCATTTTGAAGCTCCGTTTTTTCAGGGGTTAATTGCGGCTGAAGTGAGTTAATGTGTTGATAGGGCAATCAGGAGGAGATCAAGCGAAGGGATGATGTGGATAATGGCTGAAAGTCAGGTTGGGAGACCAGGAAAGGGAAGTTAAATGTTGAATTAAATTCAGAGAAAATTATAGGAGAGATTATTGAGTAATTATCAGTTCTAGAATTGTAAATAAAACCTCAAGAACAGTATCTAAAACTTGTATTATGTTCTTGAAAGCTCCCAGCAGCTTGTGCTCACTTTTATCTGAGATTAGATCGGAGTGCCTATCCCCAGGCACCCACCGCTGACCACCAATCCCAATCCCTGGGACCACTCAGTCTGTAGTTGGTAGTTGGTAGCTGGTGGTAATTCGCTGCCCAACTCCACCTGATCTAACCAGGCGAGGCGAAACGAAGCCAAACCAGGGGCTGATTGGGCAAGCGGCTAATGTAGATCAACTGCCGCGGAGTTGCGGTGACTGGAGGCGACCTTCCTGCAACTACAACTGCCACTGCCACGCCCCCGAATGCGCCCACTCTCCGGGCTCGGTCATAATGAGCCGTTCTCGCGGAAAATTGCAAATTATTGGGAGCGGACAGCGGGACAGCGGCCAGCGGGAAATCGATGTGAATGCGTCAAGTGATTTTTCTCATTTCGGCGGCAGCTGCGGCAAATGAATTTCAAATTTCTGAATTTCGAATTTCAATTTAATTAGCCAGCGAGCGCTGCAGGTGCAGGTGTGTGCAGGAATGTCTCAGTAATTGCCGCAATTTGTTGCACGACAGCCAACAAGCGGCAACTGCGCATAAGAATTATGATAATTGTCAAAAGTTTGAGCCGCCGACGATTGAAAGGCACTTAAGTGTGGGGCAATAATGTGTCACACGGGAAAACACTCAATGATATCCAAATCTGATTTTAATTTGTAATGAAAACTAATGAAAAAACTTGTAATAAAAATCTATTAAAGGATTTCCCTGGCTATAGTGAAACTTACAACTCGTACAAGCAGAAGTTAATATCATAACTTCTTATATTAAATCCCCAAAACGAAAGCCATTTACTTACAGAAGAAGACAGCCGATTTATGACCGATTTATGGCGGTATATTCTCTCGGAGTGGAGCGGGAGAGGATCAAGCCCTAAGCTGCTTTTGGTTCGCGTTCGCCTCTTGAGTCTTTTGTTTAATGATAAGCTCCCTATATCTTGAGAGCGCGCTTCGGCTTGGCTTCGATTTTCGTGGCGTTTTGGCGCGCAATATTCTCCTGACTGCCCCGAGTGCCTCATAAACAAGGCTTCTCCCGAGAATCGAGAAACCCCTGGAGAAACTGGCCCCCAAAACAAAAGCCGCGCAAATGCAGCTAATGGGCCATGAACCGAGCTCGAAAAAAAAGCAAAACAATGCGCAGCCAAAAAAAAAGAAGCTGAGGAGAAGATGATAAAGATTCAGTGGCGCAGAAGAAGCCACTTCGGCCTCAGGGGCTCCAGCATCACGAGCAGCATCTCTGTGTGTATAGGTACCCGTAGAACCCAAATCGCCCCCGCTTAGCCCCTTTCCCCGCTGGCAACCTCAATAACAATGTATTTTGTGTCGTTACACGGATAAAAAAGAGGTTGTGAGTACAGGGAAATTGTGAGTTAATTAGAGATAAAGTTAAGGCACTTTTA